>JALIZH010011967.1:0-95235 GCA_030522465.1 Rhipicephalus appendiculatus
ACCCTCGACTGTGGACAATTTTTTCTTAATTTGTCGTGTTGTGTTGTGTCGAGGGGGTTCTTCCTGTTTTCTTTTTTTTTCTTTCTTTTTCTTTCTTTATTCTTTTTTTTCTTTTTTTCTTTTTTTTTTGTTCCCTCTTTCCCATTTCCTCTTAATGTTTTTCGAAGGCGAGTGGACGCCGCTAGAGACGATAGTCTAACTCAACCCTCCCCTGACGAAGGGAGGTCCCCTCCCGAAACTGTTGAGAACTAAATAAATATCTTATCCCTTGTTGACAACGCCTCCGTTGTGTTACAACCCATTGCTGAACCAAGACAACTGGCCCATCGAACTATTATTCTCATTGATATATATATATATATATATATATATATATATATATATATATATATATATATATATATATATATATATATATATATATATATATATATACAGTGTAGCGAACAAATACAGCGCCTGCTGCTAAAGCAAATATTTATTTAGGGCGAACTTGTGCCCGTCAACTCAAGACAAACAGCTTTTCGCAAGGATTGACCCACGCCAGCTCTTCCAAACCTCGTCGACCTCTTCTTCTTGCGTGTAGTCGCGTGCCGCTCCTTCGAGCCGCCAGTCTTCTTTTTTTCAGCGCGTTCTGTCATGACACGCGCAGTCCAGCGTTGCATGGCGCGCTTTGCTTGCCAGTTGGTGTGGCGGAATTCACAAAAGCAGGAAGCGGCTTGCGACTTCAGAGGGTGTCAAACAACTTGTGGCATTAGTCCCCCTCCCGAAACGCATCGTCCTGATGCGTACGGATGGCCAACGGCTTCTAAGAGTAAGATTGACCTGATGTTTGAGCACATGTAGCAGTTCTCTCGTTCAGTGCCTTTCATAGTACGGTTTCATTCGTACTACATGTATGACTTCTGGGTGATTCCTGCGTCGCGTTGAGCACGCTTGATCCTCAGGGATTACTTCGTAATTGAAAGTGCTTAACCGGCGAAGTACCTTGTAAGGGCCGAAATAGCGCCGCATCAGCTTTTCAGATAGGCCAGGCGCACGTACAGGCGTCCACATCCACACTTTGTCTCCGGGGTTGTACTGTACGTCTCTTCGCCTCAGATTATATCGACTTGCGTCGGTGCCCTGCTGTTGAATGATACGGTGTCTTGCCACCTGCCGTGCCTCTTTTGCCCTTTCTATGTAGTCGCTGATGTCCAGGTCATTCGCATTCGAGTCGCTGACAAGTAACATCGCGTCTAAGGTTGTTGTTACCGTCCGACCATAAACAAGTTGGAATGGTGTGAAGTGTGTCGTCTCTTGTACTGCGGTATTGTATGCAAATGTAGCATAAGGCAAAATGCTGTCCCATGTCCGATGTTCCACGTCAACATACGGGGGAGATCATGTCAGCGAGCGTTCTATTGAACCTTTCGGTTAATCCGTTTGTTTGCGGATGGTATGCCGTAGTTCTTCTGTGGTCGGTATGCGTGAGTTTCATTACAGGCTGCATCAAACGGGCAGTAACGCTGTTCCTTTGTCAGTAATGACAACCTTCGGTGGGCCATGTCGTAGTACAATCTGAGTAACGAAAAACTGAGCAACCTCATTAGCCGTTCGTTTTACGGGAGGCGACGTCTCAGCATATCGGGTCATGTAGTCTGTTGCCACAACGATCCAGCGCTTTCTCGACGATGAGACAGGAAATGGACCAAGTAAATCCATTCCCACTTGCTGAAATGGCCCCTTTGGCGGCTCTATGGGCTTCAACAGGCCCGCTGGTCTGAATGGTGGTATTTTGAGTCTTTGACAATCCCGACATGACTTGACATAGTGGTGCACCGAATCCATTAATTTCGGTCAATAATACTTCTGACGGATTCTTTCCAAAGTCCGACTAATACCTAAATGGCCAGCCGATGGGTTATCATGACACGGTTCAAGATTTCTGCTCTCAGTGATGATGGTACGAGAAGCAGGAACGTCTCACCGCTGTGTTCGAGGTTTCGCTTGTAGAGGACGTTATTCCGCAGAACATAGGAGGACAATCCACGGGCGAAATTCGTGGTACCCTAATTTGCTGGCCCTCCAAGTACTGAATAGGCGGGAGTAGCTCCAGGTCCATTCCCTGATGACGAGCCATTTCGGACACATTCAGAGCTCCAAGAAATGGGAAATCTTGTTCTTGATCAGATGATGAAGACTACCGGTGCGAGTGACAGGCAATCTGCGTCATTGTGCTTGTGACCGGACTTGTAGACGACAGTGATGTCATGTTCCTGCAGATGCAGGCTACATCTAGCAAGTCTTCCTGGAGGGTCCTTGATGTTCGCCACCCAAAACCACGAATGGTGATCGCTGATCGCTCGAAACGGTCTCCCGTACAGGTATGGTCGGAACTTGCTGATCGCCCATATAACTGCGAGACTTTCTTTCTCTGTCGCTGAGTTATTGGACTCAACATTCCATAGAGTGCGGCTCGCGTAAGCGATAACTTTTTCTTCTTCATTCTGCCACTGAATAAGGATGGCGCAGAGACCAACGTTACTCGCGTCGGTATGGACGTCTGTGTCGGCGTTTTCATCAAAATGGGTAAGTATAGGAGGAGACTGTAAACGGCGTCGCAACTCTGTGAAAGCTTCTTCCTGTTCTTCCCGCCAGGCGAAAGGTACACTTTCTTTTGTTAGCCGTGTCAAAGATTCAGCGAACTTAGCGAAGTTTTCCACGAAGCTTCTGTAGTAGGCACAGAGCCCCAGAAATCGCCTCACGGCCTCTTTGTCTTGCGGCTTCGGAAAGTTTTCAACTGCTGTAATCTTTTCCGGATCTGGGCGGACACCTTCCGCGCTAACAATGTGCCCGAGAAACCGGAGCTGGCGAAATCCAAAGTGACATTTTTCCGGTTGCATAGTCAGTGCTGCCGCGCGAATGGCACCCAGTACTGTTCTCAGTTGGTGCACGTGCTGCTCGAAGCTAGAGGAAAACACCACTACATCATCGAGGTAGACGGGACGCGATTGCCATTTGAGTACGGAGAGGACAGTGTCCATCATCATCTGGAAGTTAGCGGGAGCAGAGCACAAACCGAAAGGAAGTACTTTGAACTCGTATAGTCCGTCATGTGTCACAAACGCCGTCTTCTCGCGATCTCGTTCGTCCACTTCGATTTGCCAGTATCCGCTTTTTTAAGTCCAATGATGAAAAGAAGTGAGTGTTGCGTAACTTATCCAAGGTATCATCGACCCGCGGAAGAGGATACACATCCCGCTTCGTGACGAGGTTAAGTTTTCTGTAGTCAACACAAAACTGCAGAGTGTTGTCCTTCTTTTTGACCAGCACTACAGGTGATGCCCACGAACTATTGGATGGCTGGATCCCGTCGTCCTTGAGCATTTCCTGCACTTGTTTCTTGATGGCTTCCCTTTCTTTTGGCGCTACTCGGTATGGACGCTGATGCACAGGTCTAGCGTGTTCTTCGACAACGATGCGGTGCTTTGCGACGGGAGCACGTCCGACTTTCGACGAAGTGGAAAAGCACTCCGCAAATTATTTGATGAGGTCCACAATCTGCTCTTTCTGTGGTGATGAGAGCTCTCTGTCAATGTCTACTGATTGAAGTACAGTTTCTACTGTCTCGGAAGCTTTATCAAGAGTACAAAGATCCGAGACTTTCCTTACTCATGCACGGATGCTACGGATGTTCCCTTCGCTACGTGCTGCACCTCACTGCCAAGTAGAACATCCGCACATGCATCGCGAAGGCTCACCAGACCTCTTGCCACGCATAGTCCCTTTTCTAGTAGCATTCCGATGTATCCGTCTGCTAGTCCATCGCAATCACAGAGAACTTCACTCTTCATAAGAACCGTCACACTGTAGCGTGGCGGCACGGTCACACCTTCGTCCACAATGCGGAAAGGTTAAACGATTGGTGGCTCCGTATTACAGATGGCGACAGCATTCTCCGTAAAAAACGAAACTTGAGATTCTTGCAAGTCGATCACTGCATTGTTTGCTTGCAAGAAGCCCATGCCTAGGGTCAGCTCACGGGAACATTCGGGAAGAACAATAAAGCTGCCGACGTACATGAATCCTCTTATTCCTATTCTTGCGGCGCATAATCCCACGGGGCTGACTAAGTGCCCTCCTACTGTACGTATCTGAGGTCCGGTCCATTCAGTCAACACCTTTCTCAGCTTCTTCGCGAGGACGCTACTGACCACGGAGTAGTATGCACCAGTGTCTATTAGCGCAATAGCCTCGACGTCGTCGATTGTGACTAGTAGTTCGGAGGTAACGTCACTATTACTGCGCTTGTCCGTCGTTGCGTAAATGTCGTCGTCCTGTCGGGTTAGCGATGGAAGGTCCTCAGTTTTCTGAAAATCAGCGGCCTTACCTCCACAGGTCGCTGCCTCTAGTTTTCCCACCACGGGCTAGGTGAACGTGGCCTCGGGAGATATGGTGACGGACGAGGACTCGGCGACCGATAGCGCATTGGTGCTAGTGACCGCGACTCCCGTTGCTGGGTGTCCTGAGGCGTGTGGCGTGAAGACAAGAACTCTTCGATTTCGTAGGGGCGCTCACCGTTCCGCGGGCAGGGTGCAATGACTGGGAAGCCACGCAGTCCCACTCGACGATACTGGCATGCCCGATACAGGTGACCTGCCTCTCCACAGTGGTAGCAGAGGGGCCGCCGGTCTGAAGTGCGCCATACGTCGCTCTTACGTGATCTTGCTTCCGGCATGGGGGTGGCGTATTAGGAGAAAATGTCGGGGTCATAACGGCAGCCGGTGCAGTCCGGTTCGTGCGTCCGAGGTCCTGTCTTACAACTTGCGCCTACGATAACTGAGGCTGAGGCTCCGGTTGTGCGCGCTGCAGAACCTGAGGCTGGGGTTGAAAGATTGCTTGCCGCACTTCTTCGCGGACAACGTCCGCAATTGAAGTATCGCTGGAGTACCTTGAGCCATGTGCATTTTCTGCAGCTCTTCCCTTACGACAGCCCTCACCACTTCCCGCAATAGGTCGATGTGGCTCGTGAGGGTTGTTGACACCGCGCTAACTGATGAGACGCCTACGTCCCTGTTGTACTTGCGCGAGCGCTGCTGCAGTGTCTTCTCTATCATCGTAGCCGCTGTTCTAAACTCAGCGATAGAACGAGGAGGATTATGCACCAGGCCTGCAAAAAAGCTCCTCTTTCACTCCGCGCATCAGATGCCTCAACTTCTTTTCCTCAGCCTTGTTAGGGTCGGCTCGGCGGAAGAGTCGGGCCATGTCTTCAATGTACATGGCGACGCTCTCGTTGTTCGGTTGGTTTCTCGTCTGAAGAGCGGCCTCTGCCTTTTCTTTGCGGTCAGTGTTTGGGTACGTAGCTTCGTCCTAACCGTTCAACCTGGCGACATGCTCGAAGCCATCGAGCCAGTCCTCGGAATCTTCGAAAATGTCACCGTGGAAGACCGCTGGTGTTCGGGGCGGATCCACGATGATATGGGATGCAAACGGCGTCGCTTGGGCGGCCATCGTAGTGGCTTCCGAGCTTACGGTCTCCACTGGTCTCGAAGAATCGAGGAGGGTGCCAAACTCGGGCTGCCACCCCGTAGGAGGCGCCTCGTGCGTTGGTGTACAGGAGTCAATTCCGCTGGCTCCAATCTTAAGGAATCTGGGCTACGCTCCCTAGCCTGAGGTGGGTTTGGAATCATACCCAGCACCTCTACCAGTTTGTAGCGAACAAATACAGCGCCTGCTGCTAAAACAACTATTTATTTAGGGCGACCTTGTGCCCGTCAACTCAAGACACACAGCTTTTCGCAAGGGTTGTCCCACGCTACCTAGTCGCGTGCCGCTCCTTCGAGCCGCCAGTCTTCTTTTTTTCAGCGCGTTTTTCTTGTGACACGCGCAGTCCAGCGTTGCATGGCGCGCTTTGCTTGCCAGTTGGTGTGGCGGAATTCACAAACGCAGGAAGCGGCTGCGACATCAGAGGGTGTCGAACAACTTGCGGCAAGATATATTATATATATATATATATATATATATATATATATATATATATATATATATATATATATATATATATATATATATATATATATATATATATATACACACATGGGTCATTCCATATCAAGTGTACCAGGTCAATTTTCGACCATCTGCGATCCTGCTGAAAAACATTTTACAGGTATATGTGAGCGTGATAAGTAGTTATTGAGGCGTTATTTTTCGCAAAAACTTTTCTGTTGCCTAGAGGGCGCTTCGAACTTTGAGCACCCAAGTTAAACTGTGTCGCGCTAAACAATTTGTATAAAATTACTGTTGCGAGGAATTACTACGAAACAATTTTTTCCATAATCTTAAGACGCTGGTATTTCATGACAGTGATAGTTTATTCATTTTAGTATTAGGTTTCTTTATTTTTGGCTTTGGCGAAATATTGCAATATGCTGCATGTTTAGCGTATTTTATAAAAACACAGATTTTTTTCGGGAGTAATAATATGTTCGCATTATGTGTTTTATGGGTTCCTATATTAAATGATAAAAATATTTCGGGAGCGTACGAAGCAAAAACTTTGCCACAATATTGTGACAAAGTTGGAAAAAATGGCATTTTGACTCGTATCGAGGCTTCATTTTTCTCAATGTAGCGGTCCAAGTAAAAATATGGCTTATATATTGTTGCATAGTATTATTTGTTGGCAAGACATAGAGAAAGTTTCAAAAGAATAGTTTTTGTTTTAAGGGAGAAAAAAATTTTGCAGCTGAACAACTACAAGGTAGTAGAAAGTTTGCCTTTGCCTCGCCTTCACTGCATAGCAGGTCAGCGCAAGATTTTAGCGGTGGCTTTTCGGCGGCGAATAATGCAAGTCATACAACAGCTTGTCACTTGTATTGGTAATTCTGCTGTAAAAAACGTCAAAAAGGGCAATAGTGCTAATTTTATGGAACGGTATCTTCCCCCTTGGACCATATAGGGCAGGTTATACTGAACAGCTTCATAGTCCCAAGGGGCAGAATTATAATGTAGTCGATGGCCTGCACTACAGTATTGGGACGTTGTGTTTAGCTTCTGATAATTAATGCACCTGGTCTTACTAATAATTAACGACATAATTAATGTATAGTTTACTTAAGATGTTTTTATGGTTTATCAGGTATAGGCCGATGCGTGATCGCTTATCAGTGGTTTGCATGATGAAATTATGTATGCTAGTATAACCTGCCCTATGATGGTCCAAGAGGGAACATACCGTCCCATAAAATTAGCACTATTGCCCTTTTTGGCATTCTGTACAGCAGTATTACCGAAACAAGTGACAAGCTGTTGTATGACTTGCATTATTCGCCGCCGAAAAGCCCCCGCTAGAATCTTGCGCTGACCTGCTATGCATTGAAGGTGAGGCAAAGGCAAACTTTGTACTACCTTGTAGTTCTTCAGCTAGAAAATGTTTTTCTCCCTTAAAACAAAAACTAATCTTTTGAAACTTTCTGTATGTCTTGCCAACAAATCATACTATGCAACAGTATATAAGCCATATTTTTACTTGGACCGCTACATTGAGAAAATGAAGCCTCGATACGAGTCAAAATGCCATTTTTTCCAACTTTGTCACAATATTGTGGCAAAGTTTTTGCTTCGTACGCTCCCGAAATATTTTTATCATTTAATATAGGAACCCATAAAACACACAATGCGAATATATTACTCGCGAAAAAAAATCTTTGTTTTTTATAAAATACAATAAACATGCAGCATATTGCAATATTTCGCCAAAGCCAAAAATAAAGAAACTTAAGACTAAAATGAATAAACTATCACTGTCATGAAATACCAGCACCTTAAGATTATGGAAAAAATTGTTTCGTAGTAATTCCTCGCAACAGTAATTTTATACAAATTGTTAAGCGCGACACAGTTTCACTTGGGTGCCCAAAGTTCGAAGCGCCCTCTAGGCAACAGAAAATTTTTTTGCGAAAAATAACACCTCAATAACTACTTATCACGCTCACATATACCTGGAAAAATCTTTTCAGCAGGATCGGAGATGGTCGAAAATTGACCTGGTACACTTTATATGGAATGACCCATATATTATAGGGGCGTGCAAATTTCACTTCCCTGTATCATTACCATGGGAGTCACTAAAGACTCGTAGCAAACACTTACCACAGATATCTACAATTAGCGTCCCAGCTAGCAGTACCCGCTTACGGCATGGCACGAACGCTAACACCTCACTGGCTGAAAAGTGCACAAGCGCGATCTTTACCGTATGATCACTACCTCCGTAACGTGTACCGGGTCTGTACGTGTACGGTAAGCTGCTCATCGTGCGAAGGGTAGCTGGTTTCTAGCTTCCAATAAATTTCCTTGGTCCGTTATCCACAAGCTGTAATGCTGTTATCCACAAGGTAGTGCATTCTTACCAAAATAGTATTAAATCGTTTAAGTTTGTGTACAGACTTTAATTGTTATCTGTAGCACTTTACCCGGTAGCGTCAGCCAGATATTTCAGCGGCCTGTACAAATGGTGCCACCTGGCAGCGGAGTGCGCAACAAGGTACTCACATAACGTAAACGAGTGTGTTGTACATCATCGAAGAGGAATGGTGATTTCAGTTTACCTCCAAATGCATCCGCATCGCAGCTGTTGTCCAACAGCTCTGAAGAGCCTTCCTCTTCTGGCACAGTAA
Organism: Rhipicephalus appendiculatus; assembly: GCA_030522465.1. Taxonomy (NCBI): domain Eukaryota; kingdom Metazoa; phylum Arthropoda; class Arachnida; order Ixodida; family Ixodidae; genus Rhipicephalus; species Rhipicephalus appendiculatus. Next base: position 8,664 of record JALIZH010011967.1, read on the forward strand.
CAGGTATGGCGTGTCTGATGCAATGTGGTCACCTTTCCGCTGAGCGTCTGCTCTTCCCCACTTTTATACTGCGTACTGGCTGGGCCGGCATGCCTTGCATGCTTTCCAGCTTTTACCACGTTATATGTCACGCGAAGGCGGTGCTCCTTGGTGGCCTTTCTATGTGGGTGTAGCACTTCTTGGCTGATTTCAAATTACTTTCGAGCTTCCTGTGTATTCCTACTACTGGGCGCTTCACAGGAGCGTCTTAGGAACACAGAAGCGCCATTATTTTGACATGGTCGAAAATCGCCGAAGTTGGCCTTTAAGTACAGTAAAGATAGACTTACCAGAAAAGTCCTGCGTCGGTACGATTGGACACTTTAAACTCGACTATGGTTGATCTAAGCTCTATTTTTCGTATATGCTCACAGGTTTCAGTTCTATCCCCGCAATAAATACCTGTACAATTGTTTTCGAGAGGATGTATGTAGCTCCACAAGAACAAAAAATTCGGTTTAGATGTATTGAATACCTGTAGAGAAAATGCAAGATGCAATGTATGTTTTATAATTATTAAATTATATGTGCTCTGACAGATCCCAGGTATCACACATAATCTTTCATTGATTGTAAGAATAATTGTAAGGGCTTTACGTCCACAAACAACGATATGTTTATGAGGGACGTTGCAGTAAAATGCTCGGAAAATTTGGACTTTCTGGCGTTCAACCCGCGCCTAAATCTAAGTACACGGATCCCTAGCATTTCACCTCCATCGCAATGCGGCTACCGCAGCCGGGTTGCGATCCCGAAACCTTAGGGATAGCAGACGAGCCCCATAAGCAACAGACCACAGTAGCGGGTTATATTGCCACGCGCGTTTCTTTCACTGTATTCGGTTTCCGCCCACAAAGACTATCAGCAGTACTCGGCGCTGACCGCGCCTTATTGTTCCAGAAGCTTCTCGCTTGTAGTAGATCGTTCTGTTAAGATTGCACGCAAGACGCTAACACTCAAGATTATTCCAGAGCTTGCGCGACGACTAGTGATAAGGCTAGAATGTTCGACGCGTGAGTTATAAAAGCCGGCGCGTTCCAACGATGTTCAGATTATCGACGGCCGACGCTCCGTTCGCCGCTATCACTGCCAGTGTGTAGTGCTGTAGTCTGACCTTCAGTTTTCCGGCCACAAGTTCGGCCTAATAAAGAGTTTCTTCTTTGACACGCCGACTCTTGCCTTCGTCGACGTCACGACCACGTGACATCTGGTGGAGGTGCTTCCTGGTCCATGTACCGAACGCCCCCCTCCAGCCGTGAGCCAAGCCCACATCGTGAAGAAGACATCGACGCCAGCCTCGATCAGCGAGCTAGCCGCAGGCGACGAGGACTACCTTCAGAGTACGGGCCTCTACCTGACCAGACTCGGAAGACCAAGGCCATGACCACTACTGCAGAGACGATGACCACCCCTGTGCCGGCTGCACCGATCCTGCTCCGGCAACCCAAGGAGCCGCCAACTTTCCGCGGTTCACCACTCGAAGACCCGGAGAGCTGGCTTGAACGGTTCGAGCGCGTCGCCATCTTCAACAACTGGACCAAAGATGACAAGTTGCGGCACGTTTATTTTGCCCTGCAAGATTCCGCTCGGACATGGTTCGAGAACCGAGAAGCCACACTCCGGACCTGGGACCTTTTTCGTGCCTCATTTCTGGAGACCTTCACAAGCGTCGTCCGGAAAGAAAGAGCCGAAACCTTGCTGGAGAGCCGTGTACAGCTCCCAAATGAGAATGTCGGGATGTACACAGAAGAAATGACGAGCCTGTTTCGTCATGCTGACCCCGCTATGTCCGAGGAGAAGAAGCTTCGCTTCCTGATGCGGGGAGTTAAGCAGGAACTGTTCGCCGGCCTTGTACGCAACCCACCCAAGACGGTCATGGAATTCGTCTCAGAGGCCACGATGATTGAAAAGGCCCTCGAAATGCGTACGAGGCAGTACAACCGCCGCATTCCGACGACGAACTACGGGGAGGTTCAGTCATTTCAATCGGACGACTTGCGCGAGACTATCCGAGCGATCGTGCGGGAGAAACTGTACAGGCTGATGCCTTCGCCACAACCTCAAGTGGATTCGATCGCAGACATTGTCCGCGAGGAAGTTCGTCAGTCGCTCGGAATATCCGAAGCACCGCAGCCTCAGCCGGAAGCTATGACCTACGCCGCTGCAGTCCGCCGCAACGCTCCCCCCAAGGCTGCGTCATGACGCTGCACCACAACAATTCCGCCGCCAGACTCCGCCGCCATCACCATCGACGCCATACCGCCCGCCAACCGGCCAGCGCTACGCTCCGAGGAAGACCGACGTTTGGCGTGCCCCTGACAACCGCCCGCTGTGCTACCACTGTGGAGAAGCCGGCCACACATACCGCCGCTGCCAGTACCGCCAAATGGGCCTACGCGGCTTCGCCGTCAATGCAGCGCCCCCACAGCACGGCGAGCGGCCACGCGACATCGCCGACTACATTACTGGAGCACAGTGGCAAGAACGACGACCATACCGTTCGCCATCGCCCGGCCGCTACATGTCGCCGCACCGCCGGCAGTACACTGGCCCAACCCGGGGCCGGTCGCCTAGCCCATATCCGGAAAACTAAGAGCAGCAACCGATGGAGGTGCGGTTGCTGTACGACGAACTGCCGAAGGTCCTCCGCCGCCGACGACGACGCCGAGACGAGACCTCAAGAACCCGCCGCAACCTGAACGCAGCCCTGACGTCGAAACTTCGCGGCCTGAAGAGGACCTGACGAGGCAACATCGAAGCAGCGGTACAAACCGTCGTAGCCGTGACCCGACGCTGGGACCCAACCGCAACGCCAGGCGACGAACTAGCGACCTCGACGTTCTCATCGACGGCCACAGCGTCACAGCTCTCGTCGACACCGGAGCGGACTATTCTGTGATCAGCGGACCGTTCGCCGCGAAGTTGAAGAAAGTCAAGACCGCCTGGGAAGGCCCTGAGATCAGGACAGCTGGAGGTCACCTAGTAACGCCGGCAGGAATTTGCACAGCGAGAGTCTCCATTAACAACCGGATTTATCCAGCAAGCTTCGTAGTCTTACAGCATTGCTCCAGAGACGTCATCCTTGGTATGGACTTCTTAAGCCTTCATGGTGCAGTGATCAACCTTCGATCCAAGTCGATAATGTTATCGACTGAAAAAGCACTACCGCCGCATACGCCGTCAGGAAAGCACGCCTTAAATCTGCTGGAAGACCAAGTCAAGACCTCCGGACTCACTCTCAAGCCAGAGAAGTGCCGCTTCGCGTACGAAGAACTTATGTTCTTGGGCCACGTGATAAGCAAATCCGGAGTGCGCCCCGACCCACAAAAGACAACCGCTATCGCTGCTTTCCCGCAACCCACCGAAAAGAAAGCCGTGCGTCGATTTCTCGGCTTGTGTGCCTATTACAGGCGGTTTGTGAAAAACTTCGCCCGCATCGCCGAGCCTCTCACTAACCTCACCGGGACCAACGTCGAGTTCAAGTGGGAAACGCCGCAGGAGGAAGCATTTCAGGAACTAAAACGACGCCTGCAGACGCCTCCGTTACTTGCGCATTTCGACGAATACGCCGAAACAGAAGTACACACCGATGCAAGCAGTGTAGGACTCGGCGCCGTTCTAGTGCAGAGGAGTGACGGACTGGACAGGGTCATTAGTTATGCTAGCCGGTCGCTATCAAAGGCAGAGACCAACTACTCCACAACAGAAAAGGAGTGCCTTGCCATCATCTGGGCTCCATCAAAGTTTCGCCCCTACCTTTACGGCAGGCCCTTCAAAGTAGTGAGTGACCACCACGCCTTGTGTTGGCTAGCTAACTTGCAAGACCCTTCTGGTCGCCTCGCACGGTGGAGCCTGAGACTTCAAGAATTCGACATTACTGTCGTTTACAAGTCCGGAAGAAAACACTCTGACGCCGACTGCCTGTCTCGTGCCCCCCGTCGACCCACCGCCGCTGGACGAGCAGGATGATGACGGCTTCCTGGGAACCATAAGTGCCGACGACTTCGCCGAGCGACAGAGCGCCGATCCGGAACTCAGAGGCCTTATGGAATACCTCGAGGGCAAAGTCACCGTGGCTCCAAAGGTATTCAGACGAGGACTGGAGTCGTTTTTCATACGCAACGGCGTTCTCCTAAAGAAAAACTTCTCGCGACTTCGGGCCGACTCCCTCCTCGTAGTACCTTCGGCATTACGTCCAGAAGTTCTGCATGCTTTGCATGATGACCCGACGGCTGGACACCTTGGATTTTCCCGTACGCTGGCAAGGATACAAGAAAAGTACTACTGGCCTCGCCTCACTGCCGACGTCACCCACTACGTGAGGACTTGCCGAGATTGTCAGCGACGGAAGACACCACCGACTAGGCCAGCCGGACTTCTGCAGCCCATCGAGCCGCCTCGCCGGCCGTTCCAGCAAATCGGCATGAACTTACTGGGGCCGTTCCCGACGTCGAATTCCGGAAACAAATGGATCGTCGTAGCTACTGACTACCTCACCCGCTACGCCGAGACAAGGGCCCTGCCCAAGGGCAGTGCCCCCCGAGGTAGCAAAGTTCTTCGTCGAGAACATCGTACTGCGCCATGGCGCCCCAGAGGTCCTCATTACCGACAGAGGTACGGCCTTTACTGCGGACCTAACTCAGACGATCCTGAGGTACAGCCAAACAAGTCACCGCCGCACCACCGCCTACCACCCACAGACCAACGGCCTGACCGAGCGTCTAAATAAGACCATCGCCGACATGCTGGCCATGTACGTCGACGTCGAACACAAGACGTGGGACGCCATCCTTCCGTACGTGACCTTTGCATACAACACGGCCGTGCAAGAAACGACGCAGATGACGCCATACAAGTTGGTCTACGGACGTAGCCCGGCAACGACGCTCGACGCCATGTTACCGAACGTGACCGACGAGGAAAACATCGACGTGACCGCCTACCTACAGCGCGCCGAAGAAGCACGACAGCTCGCCCGCTTGCGGATGAAGAATCAGCAGACGACTGACAGCCGCCGCTACAATCTTCGACGACGGTTCGTGGAATACCAGCCCGGCGACCGCGTTTGGGTGTGGACGCCGATACGACGACGCGGACTTAGTGAAAAACTTCTGCGACGATACTTCGGACCGTACAGGGTGCTTCGACGTCTCTGCACACTCGACTACGAGGTTGTCCCCGACGGCATTTCGACCTCTCAACGGCGCCGCGCGCGACCTGAAGTCGTCCATGTCGTGCGCCTCAAGCCGTTTTACGCACGGTAGTCAACCTGAGGACTGTACTTCTTTTTTTCTTTCATTGGACTTTCTTGCTTATTGAACTTTCTTGATTTATTGTCGTTATTTATTGTTGCATCTCCTTTTACCATGTGTTCTGTTCTAAGCATCGGGACGATGCTTTTTTCAGAGGGGGGGCATTGCCACGCGCGTTTCTTTCACTGTATTCGGTTTCCGCCCACAAAGACTATCAGAAGTACTCGGTGCTGACCGCGCCTTATTGTTCCAGAAGCTTCTCGCTTGTAGTAGATGGTTCTGTTAAGATTGCACGCAAGACGCTAACACTCAAGATTATTCCAAAGCTTGCGCGACGACTAGTGATAAGGCTAGAATGTTCGACGCGTGAGTTATAAAAGCCGGCGCGTTCCAACGATGTTCAGATTATCGACGGCCGACGCTCCCGTTCGCCGCTATCACTGCCAGTGTGTGGTGCTGTAGTCTGACCTTCAGTTTACCGGCCACAAGTTCGGCCTAATAAAGAGTTTCTTCTTTGACACGCCGACTCTTGCCTTCGTCGACGTCACGACCACGTGACAATATCATTAATCGTAGGCACGGTATTTTTTCTTCTTTAGCACCGGAAAAAGAAGTTTAGCGCTTCTACTTCAGGAGCAACACATATATGCAAACTCTCGGAGCACGAGTGTCCTTGATGCATAGTGACTACGTCCTGTCGACAGGTCTGGGTTTCGCGGTAGCGCCCTGGACCACTGCAAGCTGCGGTTCTATAAGTTTGCTTAAGTGTAACGCCGTCAAATATCACCATAATGTAGCCTCCTTAACGCCACCAACTCGTTCGGCGTGCGCAATATAGACACAGATGCGCATTCCTTGCATTTAGCCTCAGCATTTCAAACGGTGAACCGTTAGAGGAGCAAGGATGAACGCCCTGCAAGCTTTTACTTGTTCCCGTCTTTTTTTCCCTTCCTTATTTTTCAGGAAAACTTTGATGATGAGCTTGAACGCTTGCTCAGCTTTGCTTTCCTGGACGCGAATAAAATGTTAGCATCGTACTAAATGCGAGGTATTTCTGAGGCCACCAAAGGCACTTTGATTGTTTCTAACTAGATACCTAGCCGTCTACGTTTGGACGCACGCGTGGTCATTTCCTTTGCGTGGCATACGCCAAAATTGGCATAGGAGGACATGAGTGTACGACGGACAAGATGCGCAGGTCGTGATATGAATAATGTTATAATGAAGACGCCGATGTTCGAAAACCGTTTATTGCATCAGATGGCAGGAACACAACTGGCTCGACACAGCCGAGTCGCCGCGCTTTTAACAGGATAACAGCGTCAACAAAGGATGCGCGCGCATGCTCTACGCACTGAACAACTAAAGACAGATAACATCACAGACACGTTTCTCGCGATTACAACACTCCTCCCGCAACAAAATCACAGCCGGTCTTACATCAGTTGATCTGGTGGACGCGTCACCCGAGTGCTACGTCTAAGCACAGGAGGGGTGGCTGTTTGCTGCGGTGACGACACTGCCGGTTGTACTGAACGATTTTCCTCTTCCAAAACATCACTTGCATGCGGCAACGACATTTCATCACCACAGCCTTCCACATACTCAGGTTTCAAAGAAGTACAACGCAGGTGATCGGCGTGCACAAAGCGCGTTTGCTTGTCAACGTACACCAGGTACGTTACCGGAGATTTCACGCTCACCACCTTTCCAGGCCGCCACTTCACAAGTTCCCCACGAACAGTACGCACGAGCACATAATCTCCAACAGAAAACGCCCTGGGCTTGTCCCTACGCTTATTTGCGCTGCGCACTTCCCTGTCGGACTTAGCTTTGATCGTAGCTTCCATGTCTGGTTTGAGCAGAGATAGTCTTGTGCGCAACTTTCTCTTTAAAAACAACTCTGCTGGTGTTTTACCAGTGAATGTGTGTGGCGTAGTTCTGTACGCGAAAAGGAAGTTATCAACTTTGTGTTGCAAGGATCTAGAACTTTGGCTCCGCTCATCCTCTAGCAGCTGCTTCAGCAATGACTGTTTAACAGTCTGCACTGCTCGTTCTGCTGCGCCGTTCGATTGAGGATGATAAGGCGGAGTCAGAGTATGCTTAACGCCGTTCGCATGCAAGAAATCCTCGAACTCTTTTGCTCGAAACTGTGGCCCATTGTCCGTAACTATCTCATGAGGCAACCCGTAGCTTGCAAACAGTGACCTTACAGTTTCGACAGTCTTTTGCGCAGTAGTTGAAGTCATTATTTTTACATCTACCCACTTAGAGTGTGAATCGACTGCGACCAGAAACATCTTGTTTTCTTCTTCTGAGAAGTCATGGTGCACTCGCTCCCAACTGTTAGTACACCATCTCCATGGGGTCAGTGGCGCTGGCTGGCCTGCTGGTCTTACACTCTGACAGATGTGACATTACATGATGATTTTAGCGCTAGAAAATACAAACACAGGTGGGAGACAGGACAGGCGCTACTAACAACTGGTTTATTGCAAAGTCGCAATGAAATATATAGCACAATGGTGCGCAGACGCAGCGAGCGCTTAACAAGGCAACACCACTTATCGGCTACAGACGTGTCATATCAAAAAACTTAATTTCATTCTTGTAGTGGTGTTGCCTTGTTAAGCGCTCGCTGCGTCTGCGCACCATTGTGCTATATATTTCATTGCGACTTTGCAATAAACCAGTTGTTAGTAGCGCCTGTCCTGTCTCCCACATGTGTTTGTATTTTCTAGCGCTAAAATCATCATGTCATGTAATCACCAACTCGCCCAACAACAAGTTCTTATTCAGATGTGACATTGTTTTACCGATTGTTCGAGGCAACTATCAATTCCGGGCCACCATACCATTGATCTTGCCAAGGCCTTCATTTTACTGATACCTATGTGTTGTTTATGTAGCAACGACAGTACTTCCTCCTGAAGAACACGGGGTATAACGACTCGGTTCTCCCAAATTAAGCAGTCCTCATCTACCGAAAGTTCAAACCGCCTCAAAAGAAAGGTTGATACTGCACATCCACAGATGACGGCCAGCCATGCCATGTCATTTCACGTACAGCGCTCAAAACAGAGTCTTTAGACGTTTCCCGTGCGATGTCCTTCGTTGTTAAGGGCAATTCTCTGACCGGGGAAAAGTAAAAAATCTTATCTACATCATCAGTGTTTTCAGACAATGGCAGACGTGACAACCCGTCAGCATTGCTAATCCTTGCCCCTGACTTGTGTAAAATGCGGAAGCGGTAGTTCGACAGAAAAATGGCCCAGCGGCGGATTCTCGCCGCTGCCACAGCAGTGCCGTGGTGTTTTGCTTCAAATATTACCGTGAGTGGCTGGTGATCAGTGATAACAACGAAGCTGCGGCCATAAAGATACTTGTGAAATTTCTTTATGCCGAAAATGATGGCGAGTGCTTCTTTTTCGATGTGTGAATAGTTCCTTTCTGCTTGTGACATTGATCTGGAAGCGAATGCGACTGGACGTTCAACGCCATGCACAACGTGCGATAACACTGCGCCCAGCCCGTAAGCAGAAGCATCACATGTGAGCTGTATTTCTTTTTTTACGTCATACAGCTCCAACACTGTTTCTTTAGTTAGCAACTGCTTACACCGCGTGAAACACTCATCACACTGACGCGATCATTGCCATATGCTTCCTTTGCGTAGAAGCTGGTGAAGCGGTTCTAGTTGTCCAGCCAAATTGGGCAAAAATTTTGCATAGAAATTTACTAAGCCCAGAAATGCCCTCAACTGGGTCACATTGCTTGGTTTCGGTGAAACGAGGATCGCTTTCACTTTGTCCGCTGTGGGATGCAGACCGTGTTGGTCTATCTCGTGCCCCAAGTACTGCACTTTTTCTTGAAAGAAAACGCATTTCGCCACATTTACTCGGATTCCATGTTTACACAGATCATTTAGAACTTCTTTCGTTCGACTGTAGCACTCTGTTAGGGTTTTTCCAGCAATAAGTACATCGTCCAAGTAACAGGCTGTGCCAGGTATTCCTTGCAAAACCTGATCCATGACTGCCTGAAATATTGCAGGTGCACTCGCAATGCCGTACGGCAACCGCCGGTATCTAAAGAGACCCATGTGTGTGTTAACCGTCAGAAGTTCTTCAGCATGCTCATCTAACTCAAGCTGTAAATAAGCTTTGGCCAAGTCTAACAAAGTGAACACGGCTCCTCCGACCAGGGACGCAAAAATGTCCTCTGGAAGAGGTAAGGGATAGTGATCTACATCAATGGCCTTGTTCGCACTGACTCTATAGTCCCCACATATCCTTATTTCTTGGCCATTTTTCTTGGGCACAATAACTAGCGGCGTTGCCCAGGTGCTGTGCCGCACCCGGTAAATTACCCCAGCCTTCTCTAGCTCCACCAGTTCTTTTTCGACTTGTTCTCGTAAAGCATACGGTACTGGCCTGGCTTTACAGAAAACTGGAGTTGCGTTCTCTTTTGTGCGAATGCTACCCCTGTATCCCTTTGTAGCCCCGCACCCTGCTTGAAAAACATCAGCGTGCTGTTGTTTTAATGATTCTACACCTTCTAGAGCCTTTATGGGCGCGACTGCTTGTACCTTAAGCGCAACCTCGTGAAGTTTCTGCAGGGCATCAGACAAGTTCACTTTTATCTTTGCGAGCCAGTCACGCCCGAGAAGCACCGGCATGCGCACACCTTCTTCGTACTTGGCAATGACAAGTGGTAGGCGGTGACTTTGCTTCCCGCACCTGACATCGACTTCAGCAACACCCCTTACACTGATTGCGGTGCCATTGTACACTCCGAGTTTTATGTCCTCACTGTTGTACTATAGGCCAGGAAAGTTTTCTGCAAAGTCTTTTTCAGACATAATTGTAACGGCAGCCCCCGTATCCAGCTCCATCGGTACTTCGTGACCATTTATGATTACTTTTACAACTATGGGAGGCGGGCTGCCTGCTTTGTTCGTTTGGCATATAGTAAGCAAATCCTGCTCTGCTGCCGGTACTTCTACCGCGTGCACAACTCGCGTTTTGCACATTTTTGCGACATGACCAAGTTTAGAGCACTTAAAACAGGCACTTTTCAAAAATGGGCACCTTGTAGGAGTGGGTTGCCCACCACACCTATGACAAACTACTGCAGTTTTCCGCGTGTAGTTTTTTTCAGGTACCTTGCTTGTTGCAGTAGGCTTCCTTTGGTTTCCTTGCCAATAGAGTTCAGCGTTGCTGGCTCCAGCGTTGTCGGACAGCATGTCTTGGGTGTCCTTCTGTGCAGCTTCCATGGCGGTGGCTACCTTGCACACCCGGTCCCAGGTGACCTCGTCGTCGGGCAACGCGAGCAGGCGGCACCGGATGGTGTCGCTTCGTAGTCCAGCAATGAGGCGGTCACGTAGCGCTTCTTCTAGAAACGTTCCAAACGAGCATGTCGCGGCGAGCTTCTTCAATTCCACGAGAAACAGCGCAATGGTTTCATTTGACTACTGGTTCCGTCGGTAGAAGTGGTATGGCTCGGTGACCACGGACCGCTTTGGGGCGTAGTGCTGTTGTAGCGCCTTCTTGGCATCTGCGTACTTCACTTCGGTGGGCGTTTTCGGCAGCAGTAAGCTACGCAGTGTCACGTAGGCCTTCTCTCCTATAATAGTCAGGAAAATTTCAAGCTTCTTTCCGGCGTCTATTCCATTTGCTTTCGCAAATAACTCGAACCTTTCAAGGTAGACGTCGATGTTACCCGAGTCCGGACAGAACTCCGGCAGTTTTCCGAAAGTGGTGGCCATAGCTTCTGTGCCGCTTCATCCCATCTTCGTCGCCAATGTTATAATGAAGACGCCGATGTTCGAAAACCGTTTCTTGCATCAGATGGCAGGAACACAACTGGCTCGACACAGCCGAGTCGCCGCGCTTATAACAGGATAACAGCGTCAACAAAGGATGCGCGCGCATGCTCTACGCGCTGAACAACTAAAGACAGATAACATCACAGACACGTTTCTCGCGATTACAACAAATAACATGACTTGCCTGTCGCGTACGTCATGAAACCCTATCTCCCAGTCAGGTGTGACACATACCCGCATAGCGCTGCTCGTGGTATACGCGTGTGAGCCTTTGAGGTGACGTTTAGTGTGGCGGTTGTTTGATTGAAGCAGGGACTCAGATTATGAAAGCAACAGGAATTTTTCATACATAGAACATTTAGATTTTAGGAAAAAAGAAGCAAACAAAAGCAACAGAATAAAAAACCGGAATTCCCCCGCACTGTGGGAATCGATGTAATGCGAAGCAGCCAAATCATGCTTTACAAAATTTGCATGTCATGTTTTACATGTTAGGACCTGCCATTTATGTTCGTCATACAGTCACGTCGCGCAATACCTAATTTGGTGTATATCAGGCTAACGAAATGGCCGCGAGCGCGCCATGAGCGTGGCATGCAAGTCATGTCGCACATGACAAGTCATGATTTTCATATTACCACTGGTCATTTTTGTTCGTCATACAATCACGTCACTCAATACCAAATTTGGTGTATGTCAAGCTAACGAAACGGCCGTGAGCGCGCCATGAGCGTGGCATGCAAGTCATGTCGCACATGACAAGTCATGATTTTCATATTACCACTGGTCATTTTTGTTCGTCATACAGTCACGTCACTCAATACCAAATTTGGTGTATATCAGGCTAACGAAACGGCCGCGAGCGCGCCATGAGCGTGGCATGCAAGTCATGTCGCACATGACAAGTCATGATTTCCATATTACCACTGGTCATTTATGTTCATCATACAGTCACGTCACTCTATCCCAAATTTGGTGTATATCAAGCTAACCAAACGGCCGGGAGCGCGCCATGAGCGTGACAGGTAAATCATGCTTTTCATGACAAGCTAGTCATAATTTTCATGATATGACCAGCCATTTATGTTCGCAATACGGTCATGTTATGCCATACCAAATTTGGTATAAATCCCATTAACGATACGGCCAGGAGAGCACAAAGTCGTAGGCGGCTAGATAGCTAGATAGATAGATACGCTCAAAGTCGCCGAAGTTCGCTAAGAAATGCTTCGCATTTAAAATTGGACACGTGTTAAACTATTGCTACACGTTAAGCACGATAACTAAACGAGGTTTTGTTGAACATTCTAGCAAAACAGGGCAGTCACCCGTTGTTACGATGCTCAAATCGACGGTAGTGGCGGTCCAGTTGATGGCACGAGGTTTCGTTGGTAGCGAGGGGTGCTTGTGAAACAGACACAGAGACAAATCCACTCTGAGGTCATAGAAGGAGGCGCCCTCAGGCGCATCATGCTGGTGTTCTCCAAATCTGAGCATAGATACTGCTCAGGCAAGAATCATGGTTGCTGGCGGTAGGCCCTCGGTGTGCTCCCGTGTTTGGCCACCGGCAGCAGGAACCCGCTCGCCGACTTCCGTGGCTGCCGTCGTCATTTTGTGCACCGACAACACTGGCGTAGCCAGAGAGGGCGGGGTATAGGGCGTTCAAACCAGCCCTAAATTTTTTAAAGTTTGCATGTGTATATGTACACGCACGATCTCTCCAATGCTGTTGCAGGCTATCAGACTTGCCGATCGACTTGCTGTTGCTGCCGGACGTTTCAGAGAACCGCCGACACCGCCACCTGCGCGTTTGCTATGTGAAATAGCAAAGAAGTTCTACTCTGCTGATATATTGTTGTAGCAAATGCTCGTGGTAGCAAATGTTCAGAGAGTTCGTTTTGTTTTAAGTGTGTAGCTGTTTTGGGGGCCGGCTTGTCACCTATGCGCTGTCTAATGTCGTATGGTCACGCAGCCCTCAAGGCAGGCCTAAAACAAGGCTAACAAGGATCAAAACCACTGAAAATAATCTAACGTGGTCCAAAACGCTATAAACAACAGAAGTAAGGAATAAGCAATGATATTAATTTGCGTAAAATCGCGGAAAACGCTTCGGTTGGTCAGCGCCTGTGACGTTGGTTGTGGATATCAAAAATTATTTTGTCGCTTTAAGCAAAATTTACACGAACGAAAATTTCCACACCACAAGAGATGTTGGAGCATTAATGAACCCTATCATATATTATTACTGTGAGGGCCTTGATGCTTTACTCGTGATTTAATTTTGCGAAAAAGTAATTTTTTGTCAGGTTTTCAAGCATTTTTCTCGAAAAACGTTTGTTTACATATGTTGAGAATATTTTAGGCAGATATGACGTGACTGGTAAGAAAGCTAAAGCTTTTGCGGTTGAAACATTGGCGCCGTTTTTACAAGAATTGTCTGAATTTGCATGTTTCCTTGCTTCTGTGCTAGTGTTGATTAAGCCTGAAAATTTATATATCGTTTCACTTGTGAAGTCACGTGAAAAAGCAATGACAATAGAATGCGTAAAAATTCGGCAGATCCCATGTACCATGAGTATCGATGTCATGCAAAGCATGTGGAGGCATGGTGACTGTGGTGTAATGTGGCGTAATTTTTTTTAAAGGAAACTTTAAGAAATGAGGCTAAACATATGTACAAATGTCATACGCATAGACATGTATGTTGAACCGTCGCATATGTTTTATCTAACCAGTTATTTACAACTGCGTAACGATTACAACTGAAACATCGGTATTACCAACACCAGAAGCGGTAAGCTGAAATGTAGCGCTGGTGCTTGCGAGGGTGGTAGCCCTGGATAGTGCTACGTCGACAAACTTCAGTGACTTAAAAGCGAATTGATGCGAGCTAGTTGGTACTTGTCCATTGTGAAAAACAGCGCGGCGTAGACACATACTAGGAAGTACACAGGACCATCGCTGACTGCCAACTGAACTGTTTATTGAACACACGCGAAAATATACAAAGAACAGATAAATCGGGGAAGAGGGAAGCTATCAATCCTGCCAGCCGCACCTGTTTTGTGATGATGATTAGTTTCGGCGAGAACAATACTCCTTGTTTGTAATATTTATCGAGGGGCGCGCTAACAGAAGGATCATCTTTGCACTTAATCACGTAAGCCTCATACAGTTCACGTGCTGTCAAGTTGTTGTATGAGCGCAGCACCCGAGTCTCGTCGATACGTGGTTGCCAGCCACACTTCGCACAGTGGATGGCCAAGTTAGTACCATTTCTTGCCTTGAGGTTGTTCACGTAGACGGTCGTTCAGGCAACGTCCCGTCTGCCCGATATAGGCTCTCCCACAGGTCGTCGGAATCTCGTACACCACTTCACACTTGCAGGGAACATAGTTTGTCGAGTGCTTCTTAGCACATCGCTTTCTGTTCACAGCCGTCTCATTAACCTTCTGGCAGAGGGAGCTCAGTTTGCTGAGGGCCGAGAATACCACTTCTACCTACGCTAGCCGGGCAGCCTTTTTGATACGGTGGGACACACTGTGCACGTACAGTATGTGCACAGGACCAGCGCTGACTTGGCAGCCAGCGCTGGTCCTGTGTACTTCCTAGTCCATGTCTACGTCGCGCTGTATTTCACAATGAACTTCAGTGAATGGCGCTTAACAAGAACTGACGCTAACCTGACGTGACGCCTGTATCACTGGACTACATATGTAATCTTTATAAATTCAGATGGGCAGAAGAGCTACCACAACCGACGTTTCACCAACATTTCGCCTGCATAGGGTCTTTTTCCAAAGGTGTTCCGATAGCTGGCGTGGCTCTGCGGCAGCATAGATGCCACGAAAAAGGTATGGGTTCTATTCCTGCTGGGACCATAACATATATTTTTAGCGTTTGTCTGGTCAAAGCTGCCAATGTCGCTTTCTCTTAACGGACTCGCATTTAAATTACCAGCGTCTGTTCTCGCCGTTCCTCGGTAGATATGAACTGTCAAACACCTGTAGCGCATACCCGCATACCGCGGGCCGTGGTTACGGGTATGTGCCACACGGGTCTGGAGGATTGGATTTGATGTCGTACGCGACGGGATTTTCACATTATTCATCTCATGACCATGCAGACAGTCATAATCGTCGCACTCTCTTACCCTCCCATACTAATTACCCCCCCACAAGTTAAGGAGGTGATCACGAGTGCACACAGACGTAGGCGGCTAGATGGATATATAGATACGTAGATAGCAGCACTCAAGGTGTCTGCAGTACACAAAGAAGTACTCCTCATTTAAAACACAATGTGCTGTCACACCCAGTATAAAGGTTAAATAGGCATAATCTGTTATTACCTAAGTTGTCGTCCTCACCGGAACATTCAAATGGCGGTTATGCGACCACATAATTTTTTGAACGAAAATACTTTACCAAAATCGCTCCCGTAAACTTACCTTCCAGCTCAATTTTAAGTGCGAAGCATTTCTTTGCGTACTGTAAGCACTTTCGCGTTTCTCTCTTCGTATCTATCTACCTATCTAGCCGCCTACGTCTGGGTGCTCTCGTGATCGCCTCCGTAGACTAAAATTAGTATGGGAGGGTAAGAGGTATTGACGAATATGTATGGTTGGTGATGTCATGAATAACGTGAAATTCTTGTCGCGGACATCGTCAAAATTTATATCTACTCAGGATCGGCGAGGACAGACATTAGTATTTTAAATGCGAGAGCGTTAAGAAGAACTGACATCGGGAGCGTTGACTCGATGAATGCAATTATTAAATATCAGGGTTAGAGGTGTGCACGGGCTCCGGGTAGCCCGAAAGCCCGAGCCCGGCCCGGCCCGCGGGCCGGGCTCGCGTATGCGGACGTCTTCCCATCTCGGGCCCGGGCCGGGCTCGGGCTACTCATCTCGGGCATCGGGTGGGCCGGGCCAGGTGCAAAGCCCGCATCAAACCAAAAATATAGACGTTGTGCCGGAATTGTCTTCTAGGACTTAGCGATGAGCACAAAGATCACCTTTGTGATTATTTATCCATGCAATCATCCTCCTGTCCTGCATCGCAGATACTAAACTTCTGGAAGAACAAGGAGTCTAATTATTCCAAGCTTGCTATGCTTGCGAAAAAAATATTTGCGATTCCGGCTACCAGTGCGAGCAGCGAACGAAACTTCAGTTCGACGGGATATGTGATGCAGGAGCGCCGCGTTTCACTGAAGTCCGAATCACTGCACAGCTTGTTATTTTTACACAACTTGTAATCTGTGTTACACACTCAGATGTGTCGTTTGCGTATGTTTATCTTTGATGTGTTGAATAAATGCCACATGATGAAAAAAGTGGTATCTTGTCTCCGCAGCAAACTTTCATAGGGTCGGGCCGGACCGGGCCCGGGTTTGTGTTTTTTGCACGTCGGGCCGGGCCGGACGGGCTCGAAGCCCCTTTAGGGTCGGGCTCGGGCGGGCCTTCGACGCAGTCAGTGGGCCCCGGGCCGGGCCCGGGCTTGAAAATTAGGCCCGTGCACAGCTCTAATCAGGGTCCCAGCAGGAATCGAACCCAAGCAATCTGCATGGCAATCAAGTATTCTACCACAGAGCCACGCCACGTCTCGGAACACCTTTGGAAAAAGATCCCATGCTGGCGTAATGTTGGTGAAACGTCAATTGCGGTTGCAGTGCGGGCCATGTAATTTTATAAACATCACACATCTAATCCTATGAGGCAGGCGTTATGTCGGGTTAACGGTTGTATACTTAAGCGCCATCCACTGTAGTTGGTCCACGAAGCACTATCCAGGGCTACCATTCTGGCAAACACATGTGCAACATATCAGCTTACGGCTTCTGGTTTTGGTATGCCCATGCTTCTTTTAGCATCGTTACGCACTTGTATACAACTGGTTATATGAAACATATGCGACTGTTCAGCATATGTCTGTGCGTACGACATTTGTACATATCTTTAGCGTCATTTCGTAACGTTTCGCTCAATAAAAAAATTACCACCTTGTCACCTTGTCTCCGAATGTTTCGCATAGCATCAATTCCCATGGTACTTTGGATCTGCAAGTTTTTTTAGTTTTTTTTTTTCAATAGAATCGCTGGGCGTCGGCTTTTCGGCTGGGACGTTTGACTTAGAATGACCGTATTACGCGCAAGATGGCGCGAAATTACCTAAGGCGCTCTTAAGGCGTCATCCCTAGCGTATTTCATCGTAATCGGGACGCCAGCCTTCGGCTCCGCACTTTGACCTTCATGGTTTGGTCGCGTGTGCTCGCGCGCTTATCTCTTTCTTCGTAATAATTTATCTAAACCCATAAACCACGCGAATGTCACTTCGCTTGCTGCAGCAGTCGTGTTTGCTAAAGGAATGAGCTGCTGGCGTTTCTTCTATGACATTCCAATTTATTGCTCTCGTAATCATGGGTTCGCCCGGTGGTGTCCGCCGTGGTGGTCTAGCAGTTACGGAGCTCGGCTACTGACATTAAGGTCGTGGGCTCACCGCAGTCGCATTTTGATGGAGGCGAAATGCTAGCGGTCCATGTACTGTCCAATTTCCATAGACGTTAAAGAACCCCAGATGGTCAGAATTTTAGAAGCTCTCCACTTCGGCGTGCCTCAATTATATCCTCGTTTCGGCACGTAAAACCGTAAAACCGCAGACATTATTATTCGCCCTTGCGGCGAAACAATTTATTCTTTTGTTAGCACCAGCACCGGGCTGGCTATCTCACTTTGTCTAGTTGTCGTTTTTTAACTTCATGCCTAGATGCGCTGATTAGCTCTATTACAAATTCAACTTCCATTAACATAAGATGAAAAATTGCAGACGTGGCAAGAAGATGCTGATTTTTTATCGTGATTGTGTCAATCAACATTAATTCCTATTCTAAAAAACATTCTTCAGAAAAAAACGGAAAGATGTGCAGCTTACCTCATAGAGGTTCAGATTTACAGTAAGAGGGTCATTCGAAGACTCTACTATGCTGTTTAAATCAAGAATAGCAACTGCTGCAAGAAGTATCCGATTCATCGTTAGAGTACCCATGTGCTTCATACGTAACAGAAGTGGTGCATCAAATTTCCTCCTACGTAGATTCTGTATGCGTTAGTGGAGCACAATAATCACCCTCCTGAACAAAGTAGAGATTCGACTTATGAACTGCGCCTTTTCTTTCCGTACTTGCAGATATATGTAATAAATGTAATGGCCTTGAGCGTGTTGGTTTCCTGCGTCAATGTTTTTTTTTTTTTAATGCTTAAAGAATTATCTTACGCCAATGACCCATTATTGGTCTCTATGGGGCTTCGATTCACCTTATTATGATGATTACCTGCTGGGGTGTCGTGAAAACAGAAATTGCTAATGCTTCTATTTCACAGAAAGGGTGTCAAAACCGAGTAATATCTTTCATTTTTACTTATTCTCACAGCTCGCCACCATGTTATGACGCCTGCAGGAGCAAGCTGCGCAGCAGACTGGACACACACAAAGAACGAAAAGAGACAGATTAGCGTACTTTGTATCTTTTCGTTCATTGTTTGTGTCCCCTCTGCTGCGCAGTTTGTTAAAGATATGAAGGTCTTAGTCAGAAAAAAAAATAGGGTTGGTCGTGTTGAAACCGAATAATATATATCATTCTTGCACATTTTGAAAGTTCGCAGTCATGGTACAACGCCTGTAGGGGTGATTACACAAATGTATTTATTAATTTTAGGAATGCGACTTGCCCGACCAAGTGTGAAGATCTGTAGTGAAAAAAGAAATCGCGTTGGTCATTGACGTCACTGCATAATACTACGTGTCATCACTGTTTCCTCATTCATTAGCCAATCGTATTTCTTTATCTTTCTTCTGTTCACGCCTGACGGTCGAGAGATAATGTTTACATTTCTTGTAATTTCGAAGCGTGTGCTATATTTATTCTATTACGCAGTTTAAGTGGCAACTTGTCATCGTCCAGCATAATACGACGCATGACCAGTTGCTATTGCAACGCCTCGTACTCAGTTTTTTTCTGATATTATTATCCTACATATTTCGCGAATCTTCTCGGTCGGCTTGCTCACGATGTAAAAAAAATCATCTACTCATTAATAATAATATCTGGGGTTTTACGTCCCAAAACCACGCTATGACTATGAAAGACGCCGTAGTGGGAGGGCTCCGGGAAATTCGACCGTCATCTGGTGTTCTTTAACGTGCGCTGTCTTCGCACAGCACATGGGCCTCTATCATTTCGCCTCCATCGAAATGCGACCGCCTCCGCCGGGATCGAACCCCCGACCTTCGGGTCAGCACCCGAGCACCTTAACCACTGCTTCACCGCGGCGGACATCTATTTAGTAGAATGAATTATCCACTTGCACATATTTTAGCCCACAAATTTCTCGGACAGATGTATTCCGTCTTGTTTTTGTACTGAAGCCATTGCTGCACAAGACAATACGGATAGAAGAGAGGGCCGTGCTAATGCAGCGTTATTTCAGTCTGAATCACACTTGTCTGAAGCGGTGAAATGCGTGGCTGTGGACGCTATTGCCGTCCGCTGCTGCTACCTCACGTCAACTGTAAGCTTCTGATCATGCTTAAACTACATCATAAGGATTCATCATGCGGTATGACTATAGTTACTATCGTTACGGAGTCGGTATCTGCATATTTCTGAAAAATCGGCAGCTAAAGCAGGTAACCGGGCGCTAGGACAAGTTAGGCAACTGCGATTGCGACCGTGCGTATCAATAACCTCAAGCAATCTCATGAAACCAAATATGAGGCCAAGGACAGTATAGAAGTCATTATTTAAAATTTTATAATTGTGGCGCATTAATTACGACGTAAATGCAAACACATTAATAAAAAAATAAGTTCCACTGGTAAGAAACTAATCTGGTGGTTCGAATCAACGGTCGCGGCAAACATTTATCCCGTCTTGCGTCAGACCTCAGTTCGCCAAAGCCAGTAACGAGATAAGGCGCAAGGACGGCCGCGGCATCGATATGTGCGCCGTGTTCCAGTTAGCCATGAACCTGATTCAGTTCCACGGTCGTGTAAAAGTTTGACACTGGAAAAGAACTTAACCAGCGTTTTCTTAGTGCCACTGACGGTACATCACAACGACCACAAGGCTGACGCAACCATAACTTGTGGGACAAGTTACAATAGATAAAAGAAAAAAATGACGCATATCGGATTGCGCATCTTTCTGTAGTTGCACAAACGATATACATGGTAAACATAGTTACATAAAATGAGTAGAATCACGTATCGCACAATGACACTATAGGGAGTATAAGCTCAACCAACCATCACAGCAGTAGCGTGGTCAACAATTATTGCGCAGAAGAAGGGTTGATACGTTTTTCTTTTTCAATGTTTAATTAAGGCGTCTTGACACGGTTCCAACGTAGCCAGTACGTATCCTGAAAGATCATGATCAACATCGTTGATCTGTGCGTAAACACGCGCGCGTGCGTGTGTGTGTGTGTGTCAGCGTTGCCAAACAATTTTTGGAAAATACCCTACGCCAAGGTCAAAATTACCCTACATTACAATACACAAGCTTTTTCATTACCTTAGGTTTTATTCTAGACCTAAAAATTGCGCCGTGTAACACTGATAACTTAGATACTGTGCGACGTGTAGACGTATGGAGATGCTGGAGTCGGTAGCGACTGCAGTGGTTTGAATATTAGTTTCGAAGAGAGTTTAAGGTGAATGAAAGACAGCAGATGGGAGGGAAGAGCTTCGCTGTATTTGTATGGAAACAGCATCCACTCAAAGTTGAAAATAAGATACTCATCAACAACTATATGGTTGGCAGTCTAAGCGACATGGTAACAATGAGCGTTAAGCGAAACGTCATAGATGCAGAAGCAAAAAAGTTCGGTACAGAAAAGTAGGCATGGAAGTTTTGGAAAGAAAACTGTATCAGTAATTACAACAAGGTTCTAAACAAAATAAGCAAGGACACATTTTATGATAGGGAGTTCGATTGTCTTAGAACGCGTAGTTATAAATCGAGATAAGGTTAAAAAAAAGGAAAATTTCGTGTTTACTGTGCATGCATGCGGAATGTAAGAAAACTTGTTTTACTTGAATGCATGTTTTACATGAATGTTTGAAAACATGTTTTAATTGAATGTGGAAATATACACTAGGGTGTATGTTAGGGCGCTAACCTACATGAAGCCTTGGTCGTTAGGGACAACATTGGAAAGGTAAACAAGGACGCGATAGAAAGAAGTAAAAGGCGACTGCAGGATTCGTGGCGCAAAAGTTGGCAGAAAGCAAAAAAAAACAAAAAACAGGAAGGTTAATCTCCATTAAAGCGCAGACGGGTGAGCTATTAAATTATAAGGGTGTTTTATGAGAAGCGAACATTAATTCAGCTGTAAAAGATCAGGCCTCAATAATAATAATAAGAAGAAGAAGAATAGGAAGAACAACAGCAACAAAATTTTGAGCTTGGCGGAGCGCAGGACACGGCCCCGTTAAAAAGGGATGCTATTTCACACATGAGGCCACTGCCATAGAAAAAACTCGCATGGTCTCTTAATAATATCTGCGGTTTCACGTCCCAAAAACACGATACGATTATGAGAGACGCCGTAGTGGAGGGCTCCGGAAATTTTGACCATCTGGTGTTCTTTAACGTGCACTGACATCGCACAGTACACGGGCCTCTACCATTTCGCCTCCATCGAAATGCGACCGCCGCGGCCGGGATCGAACCCGCGACCTTCGGGTCAGCAGCCGAGCACCATAGCCACTGCTCCACCGCGACGGACTCGCATCGTCTCTTATGCATTCACCTAAGACGGCTGGAAGGCAAAATCCATTTTCTTTTTTCTTCTGCTGCTCAGTTGATTGTACTGATCGACTCGAAAGATTTCTGCACCTAGCGTGGCTTTGCATTATCTCCGCGATCAGAGGCGTCGAAAGCTTTGAAACCCCTTCCGTGCCGATCGGCGCACCTATGACCAGCATCAGTGCCGTCATCGTATGACGTCACATTGTGATGTCACCGTGACGTCACAACGACTTCATGATGGCATAAAAAACTATGGCGATATGTGATGCCACGATGACTAAATGAGGCGGCGTGGCTATATCATGATGACTTTTTCCAGCACTCGCGTTAACGTCGACCATCACTTTTCGTGTTTGATGAGGCATCTAAGGCTTTCGCCTTAATGACCGAAGCCGACCGCCGTCGCAAAATTCAAAAGCCCCTCCATGTAACGAACAAATGGGAGACGACAGAGAGGGGGCGAAACCATCCACTAGAAAAAAAAAACAACCTACCACAAGGATGTGTCGCGTATATGATGTTTCATCTTTGCCATCTGCTGGTGACATGTGCATTAAGACAATGCCAATTTTATTCAAAGAAAAACTTAGATTCCGGACGTCTTCGACAATGTAACCCTCGGTTATGTCGCGCGGATCTTCTACATTTTTCACGGATCAGTGACCAGAAAAATGTTGAAGTTATCCTACGTTTTATAGGAAAATCGTATTACTGCCTTACTACCCTACGCTGACCGAGAAATACGGAAAATACCGTACAAATAGAGCAGCTACCGCACGTTTGGCAACCCTGGTTGGCGCGCGCGCGCGCGTGTTTGTGTGTGTGTGTGTGTGTGTGTGTGTGTGTGTGTGTGTGTGTGTGTGTGTGTTTGTGTGTGTGTGTGTGTGTGTGTGTGTGTGTGTGTGTGTGTGTGTGTGTGTGTGTGTGTGTGTGTGTGTGTGTGTTTGTGTTTGTGTGTGTGTGTGTGTGTGTGTGTGTGAGCTCGGCGCAGATTGCGCTCATTACACAAGTTGTCGAGTCTACTCAAGATCTAACGCTAGCACCACGATTAACGGATGAATATTTGTCTACTCATTCATAGAAGATGGTGCCATTCCCCGATCAGCAGGTTATTCAATGATCGCCGACCGTACTCGCCATTATTGTTGTATTCCGATTGTTATACTAGCTTGTTCAATAAGTGTACTTAATTTTCTGGGTGCAAGTTCGCCAAATAAAGAGCTTCATCCTTAACAGCCTGACAACCACCTTCTTCGCCCTCACAATCGCGCTATAGGGTGTGGAGGTGCTACTTTGTTCATGCTCCGGGCGCCCCGCGAGGCTGTGGTCCAAGCCCAAATCGTCATAATAAAGACGCTAAAGGCACCCCGGATTTTCGAACTAGCCGCCGGCAGCAAGGACTACACAGGCAGTACGCTCCTTCCCGGAAACACCAGACTGCCCAAGACCTCGGCCAGCTTAGCAACAGGGCTCTGTCGAACTCTCCACGACGACAACGACAAGCAGCCCCTTTTATTATCGAAGCAGTTCTTTGAGGTGCCCATGCTTATGTAAGGGCAAACTCGGATTTACGTCGAAGGCTGGTTCCGCAGATTCTTTTGTCAGGGTAGGTTCGGTAGAATCTGTGAGGGCGGAGGCGTGCAAGCGCTGCTGGCATCCACAATTTTTGCTGTACAGGCGATTGTCCTGACTTCGCTGAAGTCATTTTATATGTGGCTGAAATTTGTCGGCATCACGGTTGTTTTCCATCCGCGCAGACGGACTATGCCTCTTGGGAGGAAAACATGGCGGTTCATCAACAAATACTGGTCACCCTCGATGACGCCTTGTATGTCCGAGGATTTCTCAATGCAACTTAAATGATGAGACTGGAGCAAGGTGTAACAGTGACCTGCACTTCGAGCACCTTCAAAGCGTTGCTTCCAGCTGACAACTGCAGCGGCGCGGCGTGTTCTGGTGACAACCTTATCGATTCGGATCGCAAATCGATCAAAGTTCATACAGAAAGTTCCCTCCTCGTCAGCGTTTTTTCAAGATAACTAACGTCGCTCGGTAAATCCAGTCGTGAACAGTTACTCTTCCCATGCAGATTGCTGTCGGCGTGACTCACTGTCCTCCAGCCGTTCGGAGGTGGATACCCTCCCATGCAGTCCTAACTTCGCAGCGAACGATCCACTCATCACCAAATAGTCGGCTGCAGCGTCGACCAGCGCAGTGAGCTTGTCCCCATCGATAAAAATGTCGAGGTAACTGATTCGCCGTCTTCCATTGCGGTGAAGTCGTGGCGTCGGATCACGGCTGCGTTGGGTTGATACGCTGCTGCTACGTGGCGTCGCCATGTCTCGCTCCAGCGGCCAACGGTCGTGTCCTGGGTTCTGCATAGTTGGCAGCGTATGTTTTAGAAGACATCGAAGCTACGTCGTCAGCTGCGAAGACTCTTCGGTACTGCGATGAACAGCAACCCAGCCTCCATCGGTTGCTGCTTTTAGTTTTCCGGATATGGTCTCACAGATCCGCACCTGGGTAAGGTCGGCGTGCTAACGTCGTTGTGTTGAGACGTAGCGGCCTCGGGACGGGGATATGGAAGGTCGACGCGTTGCCAATAGCACTCCTGCAAGGTAGCCGGAGATGTCGCGTTGTCGTTCGCGTCGCTGCGGGCGCGGAGCATTTACAGCGAAACCAACAAGACTCATCTCGACCTATTGGCAGTGACGACGTGTGTATCCGGTTTCCTCACAGCGGTAGCAGAGAGGGCGATGGTTGGGGTGACGCCAAACGTGGGTCTTCTCGGAGCTCAGCGTTGACCGACAGATGGACGGTATGCCGCTGGTGGAAGCAGCGTTGTCTGGCTGGTAATGTGGTGGTGCAGTCTTTACGATGGCGCGGAAGAGGAGCGTAAAGGTGGACTGCACCAGCCTACATCACGGCTATCTCCTGATGTTATGCTGGGTCATCGACTACGAGTGACCGCTGAATTTTGTGGCGTACAATATCCCGAAGTAAGTCCCCTTTATGCTGTGAGGATGGCAACAGCTTTCGAAGCTCCTCCTGAACGATCGCCCCGAAAGTATAGCGTAACGTCTTTGTCCAGCGAGTGCGTTTCGGTATAAGTGCATACACCGGAGAGCAGTTATACTGCTCTGTTCCCTTCTCAAGTGTCTTCTCTATCGTTACAGTCACTGTGATGGGTGCGGTGACCATTACGAGCGGGCGGCGTACAAGTACTGCGAACCATTCTTGTTTCACCTCGCTCATAAACAGGCGATATCTCACAGAGAAAGCTGTATATGGCTAGGCGGAACGAAAAACTGTTCAACTCATGTTACGAGAAAGGTCTCCATTGGCTGTGCCGTCAGCTGCGTCGTTCTCTACGTCGCACACAAGCGCACGCCACTGGCAGCGCCGTTAGTGACATCGTTCATCCCGTCGCAGCCGTGCCGCCGAGCTTGGGCGCAGCTGTTTCAACTTACAACAACCACATAGATAGGTCACGGATCGTATGAACTCCCAAACAGCAGAAAACTTTTGAAGGAGAGCGCAGACGGTGGAACCATGAGAACATTCGTGTTCGCTGGGCCAGTGCTGCAGACACGGCACAAGAAAAGACCCGGGTTGCCAAGGGCAAGTAGCAACTGCTTACCGAGGATTCGGCAGCCTTCCAAGCCACGTTCAATCGTGAATCGGAACGCAAACGGCAATGGCGGGCGGATGCGGATAACCACGACACCAAGCTAACTCGAGAGATCGAACGCAAGCGACAACGGCAATCCGAAGAACCGACGCTGCAGGCAGAGCGCCGTCAACATGGCAGTGGCGGGAACGCGTTCGTGGGGCCAACGCCAGCTTTCGGCGGGAGTTTCTAGAGCGGCTATTTCACTCCATCTGCAACGTCTGCGACCGCATGTGACCAGAGGTTTCCGCTGTTAACCGTCTGTATGGAGTGCGAGGGTGGTATTTTTTTCTTTTTTTTTTTTTTGTTCTCAGGCATGGTAGCATCAGCCTGGCGGAAAAAGTCGGGTCATCGCTTCCGTGAAGATGGTGACGCTTTCTTTCGGTAGCTTCACCCGCGCGTCCAGCAAAGAAGCGGCCATTTCCTTGCGAACGACGCCCGTGAGCGTGTCCAAGAAATGCGCGGCGTAAGACATCCCAGCTTTCAAGTGTCGTCCCAATTCTCAAACCAGGTCCTTGCTGCGTCTTCCAAGTAGAACTAGATGTGACGCACCTTGTCTTTCATGTTTCAGTTTTTGAAGGCGGCGACACGGTCGCATGTTTCAAGTCAGACTTCCGGGTCATCGAGCGATTACTCGCGGAAGGTTGGTGACTGCCTGAATCGTTCTAGCGGTATTGAAGTTATGAGGCACTGGGTGGTATCATAGCTGCTGTCGAGGTCAAGTGCGTGGACGGCCGAGTGTTGTCTAGGAGGTGCTCGTGCAGGGGCCGTAGTCCTTGCTGTCCTGGGCTAGAACAACGATCCGGGATGTCCTTAGAGTCTTCACGAATGACGCTTGATTCATGACTTGTCGTGAACGTCCACAACCTGAACGATCGATGATCTCTATCAGATCACACGCGGTTGTGACGATAAAGCATGCAGAACACAACTGTTTTAGTGTCCCCATTAAAAGATACACATAGTAGAGGCAATACTCGCTGCACAATATTAGCGGCGACCACGGACATGCATTAATGTGATGGTCGCCACAACATGTAATAATATTTTATGGGATTTAACGGCCAAACACCATGATATGATCATGACATACGCTGTAGTAGACTGCTCCGGAAATTTGGATCACCTGGCAATCTTTAATGGCCCGTACATGTCGTATTTTGTACGTAAGTGATCCAAAATTCAAGCGTTTTCGCTAGTGTTCTTCTTAGCTCTAGAATAAACTCCAGTACTGAAGACTACGAAATGCATGCAGTGATTATTACAAAATGTGTCGTCGTTTCAAAACGTACAATCGGCGTCAAATGAAACACGCACAGCGGAGCGCGTGGCCCAAGCATTTGTCAAGGTGTAGTGCGCGCCTTCCAGTCATCACCATAGACAGGTCCGCGCATCCGGTTTGGTAGCACGCGTGAACCCCCCTACTGTCCGATATTTTCGCTTCTGTTCTAGTTCTGACGTTCGAAACGAAAGAAACAAATATTAAAGAAAAAATAAGTGGCGCGATCAAAAGCGCTTGGCACACCCACGCCGGCCACCATTATTACCATATCAGAACTAGAAGACAAGCTAAAATAATGCACTAAAGGGGATCGCACAGTGCTACCAAAGCTGATGCGCACGCCTGTCAATGGTGACGACTGGATGGCGCGCACTATGCCGTTGCTAATGCTTAGGTGTCCGCCACGGTGGATCAGTGGCTAAGGTGCTCGGCTGCTGACACGAAGGTCGCGGGTTCGATCCCGGCCGCGGCGGTCGCATTTCGATGGAGGCGAAATGGTAGAGGCCCGTGTACTGTGCGATGTCAGTGCAGGCTAATGAACACCAGATGGTCAAAATTTCCGGAGCCCTCCACGACGGCGTCTCTCATAATCATATCCTGATTTTGGGACGTAAAACCCCAGATATTATTACTAATGCTTAGGTCACGCGCTCCGCTGTTCGCGTTTCATTCGACGCCGACAGCACGTAATGGAAACAAGGGCAGCCGTCAACAGCGACAATTCAAGTGACAGATTACTTTCTACTGTCGCTGCATGAACTGCTTTACCGCTCCCTTGCTAGGGACGCAGAGGTGTCGAATTTTCGGTCACACGGTACAATTGTGACCTTTCGCCCGCCCACCTCCGCTCAGGGTGCGCACCGCGTTTCAATGACGGATAAAGTGACCCTGCTTGCTTTACTCTGCCCCCCTACTACTCATTGTACGATCTTTCGGCTTCCGTTTTCCCAATGGAATTCGCCATAAAGATCCACATACTGCGTCTTGCAGCAACATATGTACAACACCTTCATGTGTAAGGCAGTAACACAGATGGACGAAATGCTAGTTTTAATCGGTATGTTAAAATTTGACCGGCAAGCATATCACTTTCGTATGGCTCCGCCCAGTCACTCTATATCCTACATGGTGGATACATGCATGCGTATGCAGGAACACGCATGCATGCATGCATGCATGCACGGAGGCATGCGTGAGCAATAACAACATTTTTGTCGTGATACGAAGTGGCATTGCTGCCACGCTAAGCGATGCTCCGAATATAACCACTTCTTGTATTTTCCATCGGATGGCTCTTTTCACATCCGAGAGGACTGCGTAAGTCGCAGTAATTTTACATTTGTCACGCAATTAACAATTAGACTCTGAGTAGGATGGAGCCACGGGGACGTACAGTACGACAGACCGCTATGCACAGGCACTAGGTTTCTGAACCCAAGAAGGGCACTTTCGTTATGGATATCGGGATCGTTCTTAGGAGCGGTACGGTACGCCGAACTATTTCTGGCGAATTATAATACCAATATAATACCAGCCGGAGGGTTTCCTAGAATCAACACAACACCTTTGTCGCTACGCTGAAAAACAACCTACTCTGCAAATCTGAAACGCGTATTCATCACCGTGCCTAGTGGCGTGCTGCTGCTGTACAATAGCAAACAGTTTTTATGAAAATGCGATCCCTTCCTCAAGCTACTTTTAGAACAATGCTGCACCAAGAAATCGGACATCGATGTTTTGCGATGCAATGACGTCTGTGTTGCATTTTCCTCACACTGTCTTCTCTCCACACATATTGTTTGCCATGGTACGTAGGAGATCTATTACGAAGCTGAAGTGGCATGGTGCAAACTTCCAAGTAATAGTTTTCTGTTTGAGAACAAGCAATTTAAGCTTGTTGCAAGCTAGCGCACAGCAAGAAGGGCTAGCAAAAAACATGGCTGAACCCTCTGTGTTATACCGATAGGAATCGGTATAACAGGAAAGTGAAACGTGTCTTCGCAGAGATAGTTGAGAGTTTTTTGTTCATTGTTTCACCGCAAGGGCGAAGGAATGAATGCTACAGCAACAAATTGTAATGTCACGCGAGGAACGGCAAGCAGCTCGGAACTTGCAGCGCGCAACCTCAAGTAGAAAGAACGTACGAAATTAGCATACACAGGCCAAGCGAGGACTGTCACAGCTCTACGCTTAACGCGCGCTGCTCAAACGCAAAGAAAGACGCACGAAACGAACGCCCAAGTATACACAGCCCGAGTGCGAACAACTGTCACAATTGTTACTTTGTGTGTGAGCAGCGCGCTCCTTTCGTAAACGCGGCCGCTGGGGCGAGCGAAGTGACCTTTGTGAACTCTTTAACCAATATATAACTTCTAAGCAAACCTGGGGCGGAAGCACAAGACGTACGAAGCGCAATAAACACGATTTACGCGCGCACGAGCGACCACGCCCGGTGAAGGCGCGCGCGCTTCGCAACGAGAGGGGCGACGGCCTTTAGCGCGCGCCCTCCGCGCCACCTTCGCGCCATCTTGCTAGTAATAAGTTGCCGAAGTTGCTGAAGTTGCCGAGCTCTGAGGACCGCCAACGGAATATGGTGTATATAAATAGGTCGCCGTTAGCAAATAGGTCGCCCGTGCTAATTTGCACTGCGGACAGCACAGTAGATCAAGAAACAAATAGGGTATGTTATAATGTCGTTATATGGCAGCTCAGTTTTAGCATGAAAGATAAACAGCGAAGAAGGGTAAACACAGTAAACAGTTTGAGCGCTAACCTTCCAACTTTTGTTTATTTCCTAGACCCTACAGCACATTATATTATCCACACTACAGCACACGTGACGCCCCACGTAAGACGAAAACCACTAAGCGTGTGGCGCAGTACACATGACCGACAAACGCAGTTTTGGCCGATATCAAAATTAACAATTCTACGTCAGCACTTCACTGAATGCGTCCGAGGAAATCAAGCTCTTTTTCAGATAATGCTACACACGGCGTACTCACACACAACTTCACACATAAAGCAATAGAATTCGTCTCTATAATCTCACGTGTCAACTGATTACTACTACGGCCCAAAATGGTACAACGTTCAAACAGTGGAGTGCATGCAATACACGTCTTACAATGCAGAGCCAGGAAACTACCAGAAAAAACCTTGTTTTTTACATTGTAACAATGCTCGCGCAGGCGGTCATTGATACACCTACCAGTCTGTCCTATGTAGACCGCGTCGCACCAGAGAGGGAACATATAGACGAGAGCTAGGGAACCTTTCAACAAACCTAGCCACATGCCTCTTTCCACAGGTGGGTTGCGGTTCCTTCTTTGAATTCGTAAGCTTGCATAGTCAACTCTGTTTCTCTGGAGCAGAGAAGACTACGCGGAAGTTTTCTCTCAGGGCTATCTTTTTCAAATGGTCTGAAACTTTGTGCACATACGGTAGGAGTCTGGTTTTTCCATAATCGGGCGCACCATTGTTCTGCGGCCGTCCCCGCCTGCGAAAAATGATACAACAAGCACTCGGCCACTAACACCTGCAGTAACACTGGATAACCTGCCAGGAATAATCGCTTACTTTGTCCGGCAAAACTAACGGCCATAGCATGACTTCATCAGGACATTCCTAAAGCACATTCTGGAAATATCTCATTCTATAGGCTTTGAATGCGCTGAATTGTACTGCAGGAGAGGCTTTTCTGACCGCGGTTCATGGAACCAGCAAGTGTATCCTACTGAACAAGACAGACGAAGGTCAAAAACCGGATAGCACCTTCTTGCGGTATTTCATACGAGACGTCAAGGGGAACAAGACACTCCTTAATGGTTGGCAGAATTTCTTCAACCTACCGTTCAACGTCAGTTGAAGAACACTCAGTAAACCACAAGAAATCGTCAACATAACGAAAAGCTTTGTGCACTTTCGCCTGAGCGAGCTTATCGGATAGAAAGATATCGAGTCGGGATAAAAAAAGATCGCTCAGTATGGGTGCAATGCACGATCAAATATATACCCCCGTTTTCTGTAGATAAACGGCATCATCCCATTTAAGAAAATATGAAAGGAGATAAAAGTGTAAAAGCTCCAAAAATGGCTGCTAGATATCAAGGCATCATTCTGGAACCTGATAGCACCATATTCATCGATAGGCTGTTCCACTACTTCTAGAAGGTCTTTGTGAGGAGTCGAGTAAAAGAGATCCTTTATGTCAACGGAAAAAAAAAACTTCGTAACCTTTTTCAGCGTTAGTTGTTATAAATTAATTATTTCATCCGAGTTTCTTATCAGCAAGGGGTCGTGAATTGACAAACATTTAAGCTTGACTTGTAAAAACAGCGCTACTGGCTTCTACCAGGAGTCGTATTCTGACACAATTACGCTGAGAGGAACGTCAACTATATGGGTTTTTGCGTTGAATTGAACCAACAGGTGGCCACTTTTGCTGTTTCCTAAGGACTTCTCTAATTTCTCAAGGTTGAACTTCTTGCAAAGCTTAGTAGCTGAGGACTTTACCTTGCTCAATGACACATCGTCGAGCCGCTTGAAGACTTTGGCAATGGCATTGCCACCTTCCTTATCAGCCGGCACCACACAAAGAGCATTGGCAGTCAGGTAGTCAGCGATGAGCTTGACCGAGAGTTTCGGACGTAATCCCTTAGCGGGCAACCACGGCAACATTCTCAGAAATAAGGCGTGGAACCGCTTCCTCCGTCGCATACTTGGACACCTTCCTCACGAAACACAAGAGCTCTTCGGGTCTTCTCTTTGTTTCCACGGTGAACTTGGCCTCCAACGACATAGCTATAGCTGTTCTACAGCAATACGACATTATAATGCGCCAACTTGCCCAATCTGCAGTACTTGTGGAATAAGGGAAGCCGGTATTCTCGCCGACACTTAAAAAGAGTTAATAACGTTTCACTCTATGAAAGACTGCGACCCACAAGCGAATGGGTGTCCTTGTGGATTGCCCGTACAACGTCGTATTAAGCAGGGCTGGGCAAAGATACTTTGAAATTGTATCGCGATACGATACAAGATACTCAGGCAGGAAGTATTGGAGATACAGATACAAGATACTTCCGGAATGAATGTATCCGATACGATACTTCCCAATTGTATCTTAAGATACTTCGATACATTTGTAAATTTGCTATTATAGATGAATATAATGACGCTGCAAATGCCTATGTACAGAAGTGTTTGCTTGAGCATGTCTTAACTTTGACCAATGTACTGTACGCGGGAAAAAGCGTCGCAGGATATCACTGCTATTCACACTATTCCAACTTCTAGCTTGCCTACCTGCTTTTTTGTAACACACACACAAAAAAGAAAAGACTTTACAGGAACCTAAAAAAAAAGGAAAGCGAATATACCTAAGTCAAATAGCAAGGCAGTTCCGCAATAAAAAATGACAGTGGATAGCTAGGTATACAGGGTGTTTCACATAAGTACAACCAGTTATTTAAAAAAAACAAGCGTTTAACTGCGACTGAAAGAAACCAATGGCATATGGTTTACCTTCATGGGGCGCTCGTTATGGTATTTTTACATTGCGCTTTGTTGGTTGATTAACTATGGTCAATTATGCGACATTTTTAATATTTACTTTTGAGCAGAGTGCACTTCGTCACATCATAGAATGCATTTAAAAACGACCAAAGCAAATATTTTATGGCGGCGTACGTGAATATTTTCTGCCTTTTAAAGCAAGCACGTGAATTATCAAATAAGACCACGTGACTGCACTCATGCGCTATCATACTGCACCGCTCTTAAACGTGCTTCGAGCGAAAAAACCGGCGGGCGGACCGTGAGCCTGTCGCTTCTAAAGGACGATGGTGTTTCTTTGCCGTGTGTGCGGTCATAAATGTTGAAACTCTGTGGAGCCGATGCCTAAGCCGCGGCCGCTCATTTTGTCGTGGTCCACTTGCCGGTTGTTTTGCTCGAAGCACGTCTGAGCGCTGCAGCACAATAGAATAGAAGAGCAGCAATGTGGTCATGTTTCCCCGGCTTTCTTTAAACACCGGAAAAATCCCTACGTAGCTTGTACCTCTCCATAAAAAAAATCACATCTGTCGTTTTAGAATGCCCTCTAAAACGTAACGAAACGCACAGGGCCACCGCTGGCAAATATAGTCCTAAAGTGAATAGCAGAATTGTTAAATCATTCATATTAGTTAAGAAATGAAGTACAATATAAAATTACCCTAATGAGAGCAACATGGCCGTAAACCCCATCGTTGGTTTTATTAAGTTGAGGTTAGGCACTACTTTGCAAATATTTGGTTCCAGTTACGTGACAACCTTTAAAAACACAATACAGGCGACACCCCTAAAAGCTACGAATGAGCATGATGTATCGTCAACTTAGGTGCTAATGACAGACAATAGAAAACTCAACTCAGTGCGCACGGAAAATACCACTAAAGGGCACCTGGGGACGCTCAAGAGAAAACCGGAGTACTTGGCATTATGTTTCTCAAATATCCTTCCTAACGTCTTTAAGATTTGTTATTATAATTACCATTATTATAACCTAAACTAAATTTCGTTGTTTTATTAAATAGTAAACAGAATTTTTGTTCCTGGAAGCACTAGGCACGCTAAGATTATTTTACCTTTGCCCTGAATATCGCCTGAACAGTAAACTCACATGGAATGTAGATTTGTAAATAGTAGCAATGACGCCGACATTTAAAAATAAGACTAAATAACAGAAGGACTAGAAAAAAAAAAGGAACAGAAGAGGATGTTTACAAAATACATATTACAGTTAACAAACGGGAAAAAAACTACACAAAGACCTAGATAATCTGTTGGATGCAAATGGAAGACAGCAAAGAGAGCACTTGTGCCAAAATCAAGCTATTAAAAAGTAAAATTCTTGCATAATTGAGCACGAAGAACAAAAATACAGTACGCCAAATATCATCTGTTACGTTAATGTTAGTTCTATTGTATATAGCATCGACACCGGTGATGAGACGGTTGTTAGAATCTAATTTGCATATAAGTCAATCTCATAGTGTGCAAGTCAAACTTACATCCACGAGATCTGTCAAATATCTGTGTGAAAGCAGCGAGACGCAAAGCAACCCCATTCTTGCATTCTTGAGACATTGCAA
The DNA here is from genome assembly GCA_030522465.1 of Rhipicephalus appendiculatus. NCBI lineage: Eukaryota > Metazoa > Arthropoda > Arachnida > Ixodida > Ixodidae > Rhipicephalus > Rhipicephalus appendiculatus. The sequence goes on from JALIZH010011967.1 coordinate 42,678, forward strand.
CGAAGCACCACGCAAGACTAACTTCGATAATAACACCATAGCAACATCTGAATTTGAGCGAAAGACGCCACATGCATGGGACTAGGAGCACAGTACCGTGGCTACAAACAAGGTTCATGGCACCGACACAGCTAAAAAAGAAAACATCAAGAAAAAAGGTGGGTTGCACGTACACGTTCGCGAGCCTGTTTTTGTCGAGATGGCTCAAGCGCCATCACGCGACTCTCTTCCACCAATAGAGACGCATATAGCCCTTATTTCCTATGCTCACTGGAACACTCTGGTGGAAAGACAAAGGAATGTCACTGTCGTCACCTTTATTGAGGTGGCTTAGTGGCAGCGTGAGAAGCGTCGTTCGGCCAACGTTTGTTGTTTCACAGGGTGGCGTTTCTAAAGCAGTATCTTGTATCTTAAGATACACGATACATTATTGAACGTATCGGAAATACAGATACAGATACTCGTTTTGCGAGACGTATCGCGATACAGATACAAGATACCCAACGAGTATCTAAGATAGTATCTAAGATACATGTATCTTCGATACTGCCCAGCCCTGGTATTAAGTTAACCAAGAGAACTTTGACACATCCAACGAACGCGTTGTGACAGATAAAGCATTGTCCGCATGCGCGTTAGAACTAAGATGGGCGGCCACATAATGCGTAGAACAAAAAGGGGGGTGGGGCAGGGTGATGGAACACATACGAAGGAGCATTGCTGGGCACCGTTCATATTCAATGCGCGAAAGGGTGGAAAACACAAACGTAGGGATGCGAGATGCTGCCGAAGATGTCAGAGTTAGCTTAAGAAGAAATTAAATTTGCGTTGATAAAGTGAAATCGATGCGCACAAGACAGCATAATTGAAGATCATTGGGCGAAGCCTTCGTTCTTCAGAGCAGATGAAACAGGCTGATGATAAATGCTCAAAGATTTATTAGTAAATCAATTTAGAAAAGCCTCATTCCATGAAGCTTGATAAGCCAAGTGCGAATATAATCGTAAAAACAGTACAGACGTTCTCGCGCAGAATACGATTTCAAACAAAATATTATGCTATATCTGCACACACTCATTTCAATTTATATTCGAGCTGCTTCTTGATCTTCAATGGAGTTGTCATTCATGATAAAAAGCACAAGACGCATAAAATTTACGCTATATAGGCAATCTGTCGATCAACAGATTTTGTCCAAAGTGTAACTGCAAGAACAATAATGCAGGGGACCAGAATAAATAAAAGTCACACTACTTTGCGCAAAAACAAGGAGCACCTTAAAAAGCAGCTGCATTATAGTAGCTCGTATTAGAGCTTCACAGCGTTTTAAAATAGAAGCAAAGATGTCATCGTTATGCACTCCAATGAAACACTAAACACAGTATACCTTCTCAACTTGAGGGCTTCTCAACTTGAGGCGCTTACGATTCGTGAAAGTGCGTTTCGCATATTCATTTAACATCCACAATTACTTGGAGCGAAAACTGCTATTCCTTCAATGTGCTCACTGAAACATTGAAACTACAGCTAGATTAAACACTTTCTTAAATTCCTTTTTTCTATACACGAGTCCCCTTGACAACGACTACACACAGCTTCGTTGTTCTCTACAATCGATGCACTGGACCGTACTTCCTGCACAGGACGCAGCATATTAGAAAGAGCTGTCCTAAATTATAAGATTGTGACTCTAAATCTGTTCAAAAGAAAGGCAGCGCGACGCACATCTTTCACAAGGGGCCGGGCTTTGCCGGGTCAAAGCGATACCAACCTCACAATTTCAACGGACTCAAGCGCACGCGCATCCACCGCCACCGTCCACGCCTTTAGGCCTCGTCTGGGGCATCTAATCTGGTCTCCTCGCCAAACAGCGGAAAAATGGTCTCCTGACCACTTCCAGCAGTCTCGTTCTGGCTGGTGCGACATCCGACAGCTGAGTCCTGCTCAGTTTCCGTGGACTCCTCAAATATGGTCCCCATTCTCGGCACGGTAAACACTACACCTTGCGGGGACACCTCAATCTGCCGTAGCAGTGCCAGTTGTACTAGTTCCGACTTGGAGTAATTACTCGGGCTCAACGGAGAGTGGAGCTGCGGCGATCCTGCGACTGATGCCTGAGATGGTCCTGGCTCTTCAGGGTTGCGAATGGGAATCGCGGCGGAAGGTGGCAGCCGCCGCGGTGACCGTCGCTTCGGCGACAGCCGCTGCGGCGACCGGGGCACTTGGCTGGGTCTCGCCGGCGAGCGGCTCCCACTCGGGCTCGAATCTCCGGATGGCTGGTTGGGCGTAGGAATCCCTCGACGTGCTGATCGCCCGAGCGGCGGAAGGAGGGGCATACTGTCGATGGACGTGGACAGGTAATTGTGCACGGCCCCTGGTCGTGGCATCACCCCGTACAGCTCGGTGTTTTCGCACTGGTCTACCGTAATCTCGCAACACGAAAACAGGCAACCCATTGTCTTCACGCACGAAGTCCCGCAGTTTAATGCAGACAGCTCGGCTTCAGTGTTCTGGCACTGGAGTGTGGCAAATCAGTCTGGTGGGCGTGGCCGTAACGGATACCGGTCTTGCGATCCTCAACTAGGAGTTCACGCTGGGCACGCCGCTTTGCCTGCAACTATCTTGAGCACTATCTTGAGCGGTGTTGCCACGCCGGTACTGAACGACGTCAGCTACAAACACATGATGCCCGGATCATTTATATGCGTGGTCACTGTCACGTGACAATACGTCACTGCTTTAAAAACCGTGTAGCCTGTGCTTAAAGACAACGAGCGTAACGATCTGGTGGTCTGAGTGAGTGAATAAACTTTATTTCCTTTTTTAAGAAACGGGAGGGGCCAGATGGGAGAGAAGGAGGCCTGTGAACCAGTCCCAGCAGGCGTCCGTCACCAGTTCGTGCGGCAAAAGGATGGCGCCGAACCAAGACAGTTCGTGCGGCTCGTTTATTGCATGACGTGGCATAATTTTGGGAAAACAGTGAATACCAAATATATGACGTTCATCGCATGCTTGATGCTATGATGACAAGCGTTAGCCGAAGCACTTTTTGTAGCGCCAGCTAAATTAGCACATATTGAAGCATTGCGAAAAATTTCATTATTGAACCGTTCTTTCTACGAAGCAAGACGTGAAAGAATTCTCGATTTGGACAACCGTTTGATGTCTGCCTCTTCGTTTTGACAAGAGATGCCGCATAATATTCAATGTGATTAACCTTAAGGCAAAAGAGTGCGTGACATTGTCATAACTCACTCCCACTTGGTGTTTTTTTAACTTCTGTTGGAAAAGCCCATGTGCGCTGTTGGGATCGTCGCGTAACTGTAAACAGCTGGTTATATCACACATGCGACGACTCTTGAACGTGTGTGCGTCCTTGTAACATTTGTACGTATTTTTAGCGTGATTTCGTAACGTTTTACTCAATAAAAAATTACGCCACAGCCACATTCTCGCCGCATGCTTCGCATGACATCGATTTCCACTTTACGTGGGATCTGCCACATTTTTTTTTAAGAATAAGAAGACGGCTAGAACAACAAGACCCAAACTTCACAACATTACAAACTTCGCGTCCCGCACATGCTGGTACACTAACATGGCGGTTTTAATGATGTCAGTGCAAGCTATCTATTGAAAAATGCTGTTCATAGTTAGAAAACATGCCTTTCAAATTATGGGACTACAGGAATACAGGGCACAGGGTACAGGAATACAGGACAACTAGCGTTGTAGTTGTCCTGTATTCCTTCTTCTCGTCCACGTCTTTTTTCGCTTGTAAACATGTCTTATTATTCACGATACCAACTAGCCGAACTTTCCGCTTTAAATGTATCACTTTCAAATTGGCCTCAAATCTGTTTTACAGTGCAAGCTGTTATGAGGTCACAACCGCATTTTGGTGGCGTATTTTTTGAAAGCCGCCGCCACCGCCGTCTGTAATAGCTATCGCACACAGGGAGAAAAAAGCGGGGTTTGACCAAGGTTTCAGCCCAAGTAACTTGCGTGACAGTCCCAAGTTGTGTCCCAAGTTGTGTCTATCGCAGTCATTGCTTATACCTTGCGGCAAAATTGTGACTTTTTTCTTAAATACTCGTAATTTTATATCTGCCAAAGTAAACTAGGAATTTACAGTTTATATGACACTTGGCTAAGTAGTTGATTGCCTCATTTTTCGGAAGAGCGCCATGCATGGGGGATGTATAGAGGCAGTCTGCTATGGGCTTGTGTTCAGTTCTGCGCATCGTCGGGTCAACGAGCCATCGCTCACTTGTGCGCAGCGGTTTCCTGCGTGCCTTGGGTAGGTTATTTATTTGCTTATGCGTTGTTTACTGGCGTGACATTTCAGAGCTGAACTAGATCATAGAATGTGTAGATGATCGTTCCTATGACTGCAGACTGCCTTAGATGGCACACGGCCTGCGTGCCCTCGCCTTTCGTGACGGTGAATGCGGCACGCTAAGCAAAGAAACGCTGCACTCTAAGGTTGCCCAAGTGATATTCTCAAGGCTGCTGTCTTGCTACAGGGGGTTTTCCACGACTTGGCAACTCGTGCTTTCGAACTATTGTGCAGTTGTGCTCATGAACCGATGTATCATAATTTCTTGATCTGCAAAGTATTTGGTGTATAGTGCAAGTACACTTTTTGGCTAATGAAACCACCTTGCTTCCTCAATCCTGTTGATCTTCCTATTCTCTCACACACGCAATTGGCGAGCCATAAAGGCGCAATATAATCGCGTGGTTATCAAACCTTGTAACAAGTCAGGAATTATGAAAAAGTTCCATTTCGCGCCATGTAGCGCAAGTGCCCGACGTCACTACCGCTTCCGGTTGTGACGTCAGATTTTTTAAATTTTTTTGCTTGCTGTTAGTTGTCCCGGCGATACGTAGATCGTGACGGTGGCAACGAGCCGCCAACTATTTGATAGATGGCTTTCTATGGAAGTTACGCTACCAGTTTACATATACCTTGCAAAAGCGGCGCGAAGCTCAGATATGCCATCGCGAAGCTAAGCAATTTTGTTACACATCAACTGAATAAAACCGCCGCTGTAGCACCTGACTGGGTCATGTATGGCATAACGTGCATGACATGCATGACAAGATTTTAGTGTTATCACCAGTCATTTATGTTCGTCATATAGTCTTGTCATTCCATGACAATTTTATAAAGCGGGCGCTAGACACCACGACAGGGTCATGTATGCTATGACGTACATGGCATAATTTTAAGTTAATAAAACAGCCGCTAGAGCACCCCGACCAGGTCATGTATGTCGTCTCGTATATGGCATGGTTTTTGTGTTGTACCAATCAATAAGCCCTTTTAATAATCCGCAAGTATGTTTCCCTGCGGTTTCCCTGCTGCATATCCGCCCAACTATAGCCGGTGACAAGCTAAGAATAAAATAGTGGGAGATCCCACGCACTGTGGGAATCGATGTAATGCAAAGCAGCCAGCAAGGAACAAATCATGCTGTACATAATATGCATGTGATGATTTACATGTTAGGGCCTGCCATTTGTGTTCTCATACAGTCACGTCGCGCAAAACCAATTATGGTGTATATCAAGCTAGCGAACTGGACGCAAGCACACCATGAGCGTGGCATGTAAATGGCATTGTAGATGACATGCATGCCAAGATTTTCATGTTACCACGGCCACTTATGTTCGCTATACAGTCACATCCCGCAATACCAATATTGGTATAAACCAGGCTAGCGAAACGGTCGTGAGCGCGCGATGAGCGCGGCATGCAAGTCATGGTGCACATGACACGTCATGATTTCCATATTACCACTTGTCATTTATGCTCGTCATACAGTCACGTCACTCAATACCAAATTTGGTGTATATCAAGCTAGCGAAACGGTCGCGAGAGTGTCATGAGCGTGGCATGCAAGTCATGTTGCACATGACATGTCATCATTTCCATGTTACCACTTGTCATCTATGCTCGTCATACAATCACGTCGCTCAATACCAAATTTGGTGTATATCAAGCTAGCGAAACGGCCGTCAGCGCGCCCTAAGCGTGGCATGTAAATCATGTTGTACATGACATGCAGGTCATGCAGTTTCATGTACACGTGCATCCCCTGTGTTATCAGTTATTAGCGGTGCTTTTTAACGGTGATTTACGCTATTTTTTACGATATATTGGTTGTTCATAAAAACCATAGCTCAGGTTTCAACTGCTTACTGTTTCCAAGTGTTTGAACTGTTCAAGGAAGTTTGTGGTTGAAGCATTTACTGCTCATGCTTTGTTTTGTTTTTTTTCGTCACACGATTTATTGTGTGGTCGCATTCTCGTTGTACACGTAATGCATTGCTGCAATGACACGTGCCTTTTGTCCACACAACATTGCAACGCGTAGCTATGTATGTGTACATGACGACAGGGCATGACAGATCTTAATTATGTGCATGTTTGCAACGTCAATTGTTTACTTCTGTAAATATAAGCCCTATACAAAAGCTCTTCACCTGTGTGCTGTAAAGATGCAACATGCAGCGCAGCACAATAAACACTGCGCTTCGCAATGACACAGACCTATTTGTCATTAGGTCACTCACTTCGCCCTATAAACAGTTTCATAACATCCATAATGCTTTATAGTATGTGTACATGTCAAATTGGTAGACATGGTAGGCATGTAATGGAGCAATATGGCCTGGACGCCTCCTGATGGTGGTATCTATTTGATTGAGAAGCAGCGTCTTTAATTGTACGGAAAACAAGACATAGCACTAAAAAGTGCAATGGAAGACTTCACTTGTTGCGCCGTAGGGCAATAACTGCTATGTACTTGTTTTGCTGGTATCGTATGGCTTGTTTTTCATGTTGGTGAAATACTGAACTTTTCCCTCAGCTAACTTATACAAAACACGCCTTGCATGCTGCAATACATCACAACATGTATCTTTTGTGAAGTGTCAGATTATCAAGAGTCCAAATAATGGAAGTCGCCTAATGAGAGGTAATCTGACCGCTTTTGTCTCCCCATGGTTGCATAATTGGTGTTTTATCTTGACATCAAGCAATTTCTTGCCTGAGCATTTCCTTCTTATAGGTTTGATGTCGTGCTATGTGTGGACTGCACTGCTACCAATACAAAAATCTTGCAAATCGGTACTGTAACGCCACAGTGGCAGCCTGCATGAGTGCTTTTGGAGTCGTTCAACGGAACGTTCCACCTCATTTCCTTTTGCAGAGTAGTGTGGTTGTGACTTCATGCTCTGTATTCGTGTGAGGTATTCAAATGCATCATATAGAAGGCCATATCCAGTACGTGTTTTAATGTGCATGTCATGGGCCCAAACTTTCAGGAGCTAAGCAAATGTTGACATCAGATAGCGGCTGAGGGATTTCGTAGACAATATGACAGGAATTGTCATTGTAAGTGAAGTGATCAGATGGTGAACATTAAAGTAAAATAGATTCTGAAAAAATACTGAACATCCTTGTGGTGCTTATCGTGACCGCACTTCTGGGAAGCATAAAGTGAGCCTGGGCACTGAAGGGAAATATACTTCCTTGAAAAATTACCATCAGCACAATGGGTTACTACACCAAGCCGACACAGAATGGAGGGGCGGCAAACTAGTCCGACTAACTGTGCATTGAGTTACGCAGACAAAGCAAATCTGTCATTGTTGTCATTCAGATTTGCAAGTATGTTTATGCTAGGCCGATTCCTGCAGTACTGTTCATGTGTTGTACAAAATGAAGGGACTCATAGGGGCTACTGAGGTATACTGGTCAGGAGGAAAGAGAGTGATCCTTGGCAAGAAGAGCAAATAAGGTGGGTGCGATCGGTAATGGTTTCTCGGGTGAGGGGAAGGGGGGCAAAAGAAAAACAGGGAGGAGTTGGTGACGGCAGGAGCAGCCGAAGTGGCTCAAACGGCGTTACTTGCAGTAGGGCTGGCTTTGAAGCTCGTGGAGTAAAAATTATAGCAAGGCAAGCCCTATTTGCGGTAAGTGCTGAATTGTTCATCCTATGCAACAGCGATAGCTGCACTCTCCCACAGGTGATGTTGGGGTGTCTCGAAGGCCATCCAGTCGGCGCAGTTCGCAGAGGGTGTGGGTTAGCGTTGAAATATACGCGTTACATTGATGCCTAACAACGCGACCACGAATAAACCTATTTCCACGGAGGCTCCCACGTAAGGCACGCCGATGTACGCGGCAAATCCGCATGTGTTCGATATAAACAGGTAATAAATAGGCCCAAGGTGAGGCGTCGAGGAAGGGGGAGAGAAGAAAGCCTCTTGCCTAGCGATCAACAATATATATATATATATATATATATATATATATATATATATATATATATATATATATATATATATATATATATATATATATATATATATATGTGCGAGGAAGAACTTCAATGGTTCCGGTGGGAAATGAAATCGAAACAAGAGGACGACAAACGTATGACACGCAAATTTTTCCTAACGTTTCGGCAGGAGGGCCTGCCTCCTGCCGAAACGTTAGTGAAATGTGCGTTTCGTACGTTTGTCGTCCTCTTTTTTCGACTATATATATATATATATATATATATATATATATATATATATATATATATATATATATATATAAATAAAAGGTCTGCCTGGAGTCGGTAGTATTATAGGTGCTCAAGTGAAGTGGACGAACGAACGAAAAACGATACGGCCCCTATATATATATATATATATAGGGGCCCCTGTTCCAGGAAAACCAGGCCACGCGTTGAGAAAGTTGAACATTCAATGGCTGAAGGCGTCGTGGCAACGCCTGTGCATGTTGTAGCAGCCAGAAAAAAATTACCCATATCCACAGGTATGCGGGTATGTGCCACAGGTGATTGACAGTTTATACCTACCCAGGAACGGCGAAAAGCGACATTGGTAATTTTAATGCGACAGCATTAAGAAAAAGGTAACATCGGCAGCGTTGACCCAATGAATGCAAGGGATAAATGTCAGAGTCCCAGCAGGAATCGATCCCCAGCATTCTGCGTGGCAATCAAGTATTCTAGCACAGAGCCACGCCAGGTCTCGGAACTGCTTTTCAAATAGACCCTAAGGATCGTGAAGAATCGAACGTGCTTGCAGTGCTGGTTATCCAATTTTATAAACACAACATAAGTACGCCTATGATACAGCCGTCACGTTGGGTTAACGTCAATTTTAGTTAAGCGCCATGCACTGAAGTTGACTTAGGTAGCAGTGTCCAGGGCTACCATCCTCGCGAGCACAAGCGCTACATATCAGCTTACCGCTGATGATTCTTTAAATGTTACGCCTCTCATTTTCAGTTTTATCGCATGCTGCGTAGCACTGCGCAACATAAAGAATAGATTTGAAACAAGTATTGCGCAAAAAAAAAGCATGGCTGATCCCTTTGTCATAGGAATCGCTATAAACGAAAGTTAATCGTGTCTTCACAAAGGTAGTTGAGCGTTTATTGTGCATTGTTCCACCACAAGGGCGAAACAATGCTACAGCATGCTGCAGCGTAAATGCTACAGCAACAAATTGTAATGTCATGCGAAGAACGACAAGGAGCTCGAAACTTGCAGCGTGCAACCTCAAGCAGAAAGGACGTACGAAAATAGCATACACAGGGACTAGCGCGGACTAACTGTCACAGCTTTGACACTTAACGCGCGCTGCTCAAACGCAAGGAAAGACGCAAGAAACGAACGCAAAAGTATGCACAAGACGAGCGCGAACAACTGTCAAAATTGTTACTTCGACTGTGAGCAGCGCGCTCCTGTCGTAAACGTGGCCGCTGAGGCGAGCGAAGTGACGTTCCTGCACTCTTTAACCACTGTAACTTCAAACCGAACTTGCGGTGGAAGCACAAGACGTACAAAGTGCCCCAATCACAATATAAGCGTGCGCGCACGAGCCCTGTGCGCGCACGTTTGCCCTGTGGAGGCGCGGGCGCTTCGCAGAGGGGCAACGACCTTTCGAGCGCGCCCTTCGTGCCATTTTCGCGCCATCTTGCTACTAATGACGAAAACGCGCTGAAGTTGCTGAGCTCTGAGGACCGCCAACGGTATATGGTGTATATAAATAGCTCGCCGTTAGTAAGCTGGCGAACGTACGCTCTCTGGCTTAGTCGCTGGCGCCGCGGGCTACGGAGCCAGAGGTCATAGTTTCGACGCCCGGCGACGAAACTTTTTCTTTGCAACCTGTTAGTTTATATTTTACAACGTCATATCCGTGACAGAAATACGTCAGTGGAGCCGTCGTGGACCCCGGCACAAAACACTTTCGTGTTAAAAACAAAAAAAAATGCGGCAGATCCACGAAGTGAATGATGATGATGGAGCGAAGCTCCATTGAGATGTGATAAACGATATAAAGAATGTTTATGAAATCCATCTGTCCGTCCGTCCATCCATCTGTCCATGGATGGACGGACGCACGCACGGAGAGATGCACGGACGGATGGAGAGACGAACAGATGAACGGACGGACAGATGCACGGGCGGACAGATGGACGGATGTAGAGACGGACGGACGGACGCACGCACGGATGTTTTAAACCATATGCGCGCTATGAACGCTCTATGTAAGGTATATGAAGGAAAGGAAGTGTAAGTTTAGGGGCTCGTTTGCTTTGTTAAACACAATATTAATGAGAACACACAGACAATGATGTCAAGGAAAGCATAGGGGATGTTATTAGAAGTAATTGTAATGTAAATGTCAAGAAAGAAAAGTGGACGAAAAGGCAACTTGCCACCGGCAGGGACCGAACCTGCGACCTTCGAATAACGCATCCGATGCTCTACCACTGAGCCACTGTGGCGGTCATCCCTCCGTCCACTTTATAGGGTCTATATGTGCATTTAAACGCGGGAGCGTCAGTCATCGCCGCCTTTTGCCAGTGCTGCGAGTGTGGAACACTCTTTTTGGCCTGTTGGCGTCACGTAGCACGTAATATTATTACGAGCTGGCAGCTGACTAATAATCCCTCGCATACTGTGGTATATGTAACATCTGTGTTTCGGTCCGACGGGGAGCTACGACGATGACGGCGACAACGGACATCGTGAGAGCCTAAGGAGCTTCGCTCCTAATAAACAGAGCACGCGGTAGCCATAGCTCTTTATTCAGAAAACTCTGTATTCACATCGTAGGCGAGCGAATATATAGCAGACAGTGAGGGCAAAAGCCAGAAAGGAGGTGCCCCACATGCGCATAACAGAGCGCGTAAACAAGATATGCTATTAAAACAGCTGTTTTAGCGCAGTGCCTGTAAAAACACACATTCACTGTATAACAAGCAATCTAGGGGGTTGCTTATATAATCACTACCGCTTTTCTCGATACGGAAAGCCTCAATCAGTTCACGGGCTGCCTTCTCTTTTGCTCCTCCTTAAAGGGCGCCTAAACCGCACCGAGTTCAAAGGCGAGACAGCAGTTTCTTTCTCGCCTTCACTACCCTTCCTACAACCGCTACCTCCTCCTCGCCACTTATTTCTTCATAAAACACCCTGGAATGTGAGCACTAAGCGTGGAGGTAGTCAGGATTTCACGCGCTTCGACCACACGCTGCAATATCCGCTAGCGCAGTCGCAAACGCAGAAAACGAATTCAATGCAGCTTATCGCGCACGATAGTCATGCGATACAAGGAAGAACGGGCATGCGACTGCACGGCAAAGCAGGGTATAGGCGACAATTCAAAACAGATATATCTCGTATATCGACCAATCGAGAGCTTATTTCATCCTGACGTCACGTGAACAGCTGGCGTCACGAATTGTGCCGCAAAGGCGTGAGATTCCGGGAGAGAATTATGCCCTCGTCCTTCCTATTTTGGGAGATGGTTTAGGGGCCTTTTATGATTTTAGTGTCCTTAGTTTCGCTTCGCATTTTGTTTTTTTATTCTCCCCGCAGGCTTTGAAAAGATGTGGTATGAGACTACCCGTGCTATGTTGCATTGAGGACAGCACAGTAGATCAAAGAACGATATGGGAAGCCGGTATTCTCGGCCGACACTTAAAAGAGTTAGTGACGTTTCGCTATGTGAAAGAGTGCGAAACACAAGCAAATGGGTGTCCTTGTGTTGGCCCGTAGCACATCGTTTTACGTTAACCAAAAGAACTTTGACGCACTCAACGATGGTGCTGAGACGGGCATTTACGATCGCGCGTTAAAACATTAAGATGGGCGGCCACGTAATGCGAGAACAATGAAGGGGAAGGGGGGGGGGGGGGGCAGAGCGATGAAACATATACGTAGTGCCACAGACCTTTGCTAAGCACTGTTCAGATTGAGTGCGCCAATGGGAAGGAAACACATACGTAGGGATGCGAAACGCTGCCGAAGATATCAGAGTTATATAATGTGAGGCAATTAAGAAGTTTGCCGGCATGCAGTAGAATCGACGCGCGCAAGACGGGGTAAATTAGAAATCATTGGGTAAGGCATTTGTCCTGCAGTGTACCTAAAATAGGCTGTTGATGATTACTCAACATTTTATTTGTAAATAATTATATAAACGCACCATTCCAAGAAGCTGAATAAGCAGTGTACAAGCATGATCGTAAAAACAGCACATACGTCCGCGCGTAGAACAGACTTTCAAAGTATTATAATAGGTCTGCACATGCACATATTCTTTTATGTGTGAGCTACTTTGTGATCTTCATTGAATTTGTCATTTATGATAAAAAGCACAACACGCATAAAATTTATCCTACATAGGTAATCCGTTCATCAACAGATTTGTCTAGAGTGTAAATTGAACAATAGCGTTGTTAATGCAGGTGACCCCAATAAATAAAAGCAAGAGTACGTTGCGCGAAAACAAGAAACACCTAAAAGAGCAGCTGCATTATAATAACACGTATTGCATATTCAGAGCAGTTTCAAAATACAAGCGAAGAATCCATAGCTATGCACTCCATTGGAACACTAAACACGGTACACCCTCCAAAGCCTTCTCAGCTTCAGATGCTTACGATTCGTGGAAGTGCGTTTCAGTAGCAAAGCGTAATCATGCATCATCGAATATACATTGCAGCATATGCTGCTTTTCTTTCAGTTCGCTCACTAAAACACTAAACGATCTACAGCTCGAGTAACCACTTCTTTAAAATACACCCCTTTACAATGTCTACGCACATCTTCGTTGTGGTTTTCTACAACCAATGCACTGACGGTAGGAGACCTGAAGTAGCTGTCCTAAATGATAAGGTCCTGGCCCTAAATTTGTTCGAAGCAAAGGCAGCGCCACACACATCTTTGACAAGGCGCAGGGCCTTACCGGGTAAAATAGATACCGCCCTAACAATTTCAACAGACAAGCACACGCGCATCAAACACGCATTTAGTCCTCGTCCGGGGCATCCACGCTAGCGTCTTCGCCAAATAGCGGAAAACTGAGGTATTGACCACTGCCGGTATTCTCGTTCTGGCTGCTGCTACATTGGGCAGCAGGGTCCTGCTCAGTTTCCGTGGACTCCTCAAATATGGTCCCCATTCTCGGCACGCTAAGGGTCACACCTTGCGGCGACACCTCAGCCTGTCGTAGAAGCGCCAGTTTTCTCAACTGGGACTTGGAGTAGCGGCTCGGGCTCACCGGAGAGCGGAGCTGCGGCGATCCTGCGACTGATGCCTGAGATGGTCCTGGCTCTTCAGGATTGCGGATGGGAATCGCGGCGGAAGGTGGAAGCCGCCCCGGTGACTGTCGCTGCGGCGACAGGGGCACTTGGCTGGGTCTCGCCGGCGAGCGGGTCCCACTCGGGCTCGAATCTCCGGATGGCTGCTTGGGCTTAGGAATCCCTCGTCTCGCTGGCCGCTGGAGCGGCGGAAGAAGGGCTGTACTGTCGATGGATGTGGACAGGTAATTTTGCACGGTCCCTGGCTGTGGCATCACGCCGGAGAGCTCGCTGTCTTCGCACTGGTCTTCCGTAATCTGGCAGCACGACCACCGACAACCCATGGTCTTCACTCACGAAGTCCGGTAGTTTAAAGCTGACAACACGTTTTCAGTGTTCCGGCACTAGAATGCGGCAAATCGGTCCGTTGGGCGTGGCCGTAAAGGACAATGGTGGTCAGATCCTCAACCGACAGTTGACACAGGGGCACGCCGCTTTGCCTAAAATTAGTGCATTACCTTGATAGGCGTTGGTACTGAACGATGTCAGCTTCAAGCACGTGATGCCCCTATCATTTCTATGTGTCGTCAGTCTGACGCGCCAACGCGTCGCTGCATTATAAACCGTGTAGTCACGCGCCTAAAGATAACGAGCGTAACAATGTGGTTGCCTAAATAAGTGAGTAAACTTTATCTCCCTTTTGAAGTAAGGGAAGGGGCCGCAGGAAGAGAGGGCGTTCTGTAATCCAGAACCAAGAAGCGTGCGTCAACACTTCGTGTGGCATAAAAGATGCCACCGAACCAAGGCAGTTCGTACCGCTGGGTCATTGTACGGCTTGACGTAATTTTAGATAGACAGCGAATACAAAAATAATTTTCTTTCATCGCATCCTTGATGCTATGGTGACTGGCGTTAGCCGAAACCTTTTTTGAAGCACCAGCTAAGTTAGCATATATCGCAAAGCGCTGCGACAAATATTTTTATTGACCCGTCGATTTCACGAAGGAAAAAGTGAAAAAGAAATTCTCAATTTAGAGTAACCTGTCGTGCGTGCCTCTTCCTTTTGCCAAGAGATGCTGCGTAATATTCAAGGCAACTGACCTCAAAGGAAAAGAGTGCGTGACATTGTCATAAATCAGTCCCACCTGGTGGCCTGAGGAACATCGCAGTAAAAACTTGTAAGAACACAAAGAAGAGTGGAAACAACAAGACACCAACTTCGCCTCCCACTACGTTTGCACTCCAACACGGTGGTTTCAATGACGTCAGTGCAAGCGATCCATAGAAACATATTGTTCATACACGTAAAACATTCCATCGAAATTGATCTCGTCTCCGTTTTACAGTGCAATCTGTTATCAGATCACAACCGCCATTTTTGGTAGGTGTATTTTTCGAACTCCGCGGCCAGCTTCCATATTAGCTATCGCACATAATGAGAAAAAAGGGAGTTCGAGTAGGATTTCAGCTAAGGCACCCTGCGTTAGAGTCGAGTATTCTACTTAAGAGCTACGCACGCGCTTGAAACTCATTTGTAAAATGCAATATACAGGCGTCCTGTCGGGCGTGAAGTCGCGGGAACAGATTTAATATATCGTGTAAAACGCTAAAATGACATCAAGCGTCACACAATGCGAATTACGTAACTAGCGGTAGGTTTAAATCTTCCAACCCATTACAAAGGGCGCAACCATGAGTCTTCATCTTTATCACCAAAAGCACAAAAAAGTGCATGTGTAGTTGGCATGAATAAGAATGATGAATAACGTCGTAGTAAATGCTTCTCTACTTCGCAATATGATGATGATTTATGGCGTAATGGATACATTGCAACTGTACTTGCACTAGTAGTCCCAAAAGAGTTGACGACAGGCTATAGGAAGGCCGTTCTCCCCAGCTTACGCTGTGACTGTCCTTCGTTCCGTGCACAGACCTGGTGTTTTTTGTAGTCGATGTCGGTAATGGCTCAAACTAACTTTAAGAAGGCGCATGAAACACAGCGCGGCGTGAAAATCGAGCCTGGTTTATGCCGTTCTCGTCAGACAGGGAACGAAGCCAAGATGCGACTACATGACTTAAGTACCCGCGGCAGCTTGCACAGCACGGTGTTATCACTTTGATTACTCTTCACCATAGGCGCGCACGAGGGGGCAGAGGGCCCCCCCCTCCCTTAGTCACCTAGGAAGGGCGGGGGCGCAGTCTGCTCCATACATTGACTTCATAGGGAAGGGGGGTGCTGCGACGAGCCTTCGCCCCCCCCCCCCCCTGAAGGGGAACCCTGCGTACGCCTATGCTCTTCAGCACCGGTCGCAATCGGCTCGATGTGGTGCACATGGCGGCAGCGTCATAATCCGCTCCTCGCGAAGGTTTTTGTCAATAACAACGACGCGCATAGCAGGGCGAGCAGTTGGAAGGTGGAATGCTCCAGCCAACGACAAGGTCTCTTCGAACTCAGCGACCGCTAACCTATCTCTCGTACAAGTGTGGCCACAGTTCATTTTAATACAATGTTTCTTATAGTTAGAAGGCTGTGGCTGATTACGCGCCACTATGGTACACTGTGGCGAAAAGGATTGGGCAGCCGCTCTTGATAGTGAGAAGGAGCACCTTAATCCGTCATTTCATTATGGCTAATTCTTCAACAATCTACTACTCCATTTTTCTTCATTTGCGTCATTCAGAGTATAATACGAGCCGTCTTACGATAGATACACTAATAACTACGTAAACAGGGCTTGTGTGCTCGAGCCGACGTTTCGACAGGTGGACGAGTCTTCTTCAAGCGTTGAAAAAGACAAGTGCACTTGTCGAAACGTTGGCTAGAGCACATAACCTCTGTTTACGGATTGTTTCATCGCAAACTTCCATGTTCCCCTTCCTGCCGTTTTTTTTTAATTTCCACTAATAACTACATCACACATGGTGTCATTTCGAACTTCCGACTGTCACATTGACTACAGGAGCCACTCGGGTTATCGGGATCGTCAACGTAAAGGCGGAGATAAGGTTCGAGAAAATCAGCAAGTAAGTGCTGAAGTAAATGATCAGCACCCTGACGAATTATCTTCCGTATTTGGTGCATTCCGGCATAGCAGATTGAAAAGATGCGCATATGCTATGTCATGTATCGATACGAGGCGCCTGCTTCCTCAGGATGACGTAAAAATGACGTTAGACACGTACACGCAGTGAATCGAGCAAGATACGGCTCCCACCAGAATAAGTCATATCCAAGCAAAGTACAAGAAGAGCGCTTTCAGCGACGGCAGCCACTCGGAGCAGGTGATCGTAGTGACGGACTCAAAGTCAGCCTTTCTGAGCGATACCTACAGCTATGCCGGTAGATTATTTTCGCCGCTTCCCCCAAAAAGTGTACGACGAGAACGACGAACGCACGCTACTGAACTCCCGCACAGGCAACGTTCCAAACTACCTGTCCATGGGCCATACGACTATTTTGTTGGCGTCTGCAGAACTACTACCGCAGCCAACGCAATCACATGACACATCCAGCCAGTCTCGTTCCGGCCCTCAAGCTCACGCTGGACCTTCTGGGCAGCAGCCGTCGCAGCAACGACCTTCCACGTCAACCGCCAGTCCACCCAGGAAGCCAGTCCCGACTCGACCATCTCGCTCATAAGGATGACGGTCCACGTTCAACTCGCGTTCTGTTTGCCAAGCAGCACGCTGTGTTAGCTTCGGTCGAGTGGCTGCGTTCAAGTACAGTGACGTGCGCCAGCAGCGCACCGCGACCTGGATTGTATCGACTACAGGATGAAGAATTTGGACCATCTGCAACAAGAAACAACCTCGCAGCCGACGTGGCGAGCACACCGATGATGGCCAGGACATTGGTGACTCACCCTATCTTTGCACGCCCGCTTGAGGACTAAAGGGACGCCTTTGGAGGTGGGACAGGAGCACTGAAATACTGCGTGTATGAGATCAGTGTTAGCACAACGTTATCATATTTATCAGACGCAATCATGTCCGTCTTCGTACTAGTGTTGTGCGGGTACACAGCATAGCATGGAGCTCTTATGCTAGTCGTTTTTATTCCTAGAACTACTGCAGCATAGCTCTTTCTCACACTTGCTATTTTAACAGGACAGTCACCTACTGTGTGCAACGGCCGCATGTGAAATGTGAATGCAAGTTCTGTGCATGTGCCTAAGGCATTGAATTTACTGATCTTTAACGCTGGAACTTGCGGGAACCTATGTTCTCTTGTGAAAGCATCAAGGGAATCTCCCAGTGACGTAAGCCTCTTGTTAGTACAATGTGTGAAAGATGAAGCTTTAATAGCTTAACGCCCACCTGAATTTTATTTTTGCGCCAATTCGCATTGCTTAACACTTGATTATTCAAGGATGTAGGCTTGTGCAAAAAAGACGAGCTGCCCTGGTGACGTAGGCTTGTGTGCAAGTCTAGCCGCAGCGCAGAAATCATCGCATTCGTTTTATCTGTTGTACCATATCAAATTTGCTTTTTACTTGTCTTATTTTACCAGCGCATCGTGGAACGTATTTTAAATTGCCTTGAGGCTGTAAACCATCCCTTTGACATCGAATCCCACATCGCGTCTGTTCATGTGGCAGATTTGGAAAAATGCGCGGACGGAATTAGGACACATGGAGCATCACTTTTAATCGCTGCGGTCTCTTTTCAGTGCAAAGTGCCACGTCACCAGTGATAAGCACCGCACCTATGCGACGAATCGCACCTCCTCATCAATTGTGTATCTTGTTGCATTCTTTGTACGCTATGCGATGATGCATAAAATGCTTTTACAGTCATACTCCTGCTTCATCTTGCTTCTGGTAAGTTAAGAATACTTTAGTTCTTTGGCGGAAAACAACTCTCGAGTATCTAGTTACCACGCTACGTAACCTTTCTCGACATTATCAAGGTGAAAGCTTTAAGCCGTAACCACGCGTACGCGTTACAACGCGCCAGCGCGTGGTCTCCCCTCTTCCTATACGCGCCCTCTCCGTATAAAAGAAGAGGGCTCAGAGCTGCACATAGCAGCGTGCCCTCTCCCTCCATAGGAACGCTATGCGGCGCAGAGTCTGCACGCCACGCGCTGATGCGTTGTAACGCGTACGTATGGGTGGGTATTCGTGTGTCTGCTGGCGCTGCCCTTCGCTGTGACCTTTAGAGAACTCGCGAAAGACCAGATTTCACGAAAAATGCCCAGCACAGCCGGTTTATTCTCTCATAACTAATTCACCGCAGCTAAAGCGGAGTTGCTGCGCAGAAAAGTGGACGCGCGTGTTCTGCGCACTTACGTCACTGTGGGAGCGGCGGGGGTTCTCATAGCCTGCCGCAGATACGTGACCTCCCCGAGGCCATCGGGGCCGCAAGTGCACTTGCTGGTGCGGGTCCTCTCGTCTTTCGAGAAGTCTAAGCCCTGTTTAACTTAATGCGTTACCGAAGTGCAGCTAGTATACCGACACCTGACTATCTTATATGCATCGGTTGCGGCCTGCGTTGTACATTATGGCAAGTGCAGTACGAAAAAGTTCTGCGCATTGTGAAAATAACAGAGGGATAAAACAGCGCAAAATTCTGACAGGACACACAAGGTGAAGAAGTAAGTATGAACCAACTCGCCCTAGCCTCAACCCTCGTAAACTAACGGAACATGAGCGATCGCCGGAGACTCATTTAAGGGCTGTGAAGCTTCGGATGATTTCATGAAAACAAGAATGCAGCATGAATCAAAATGAATTGTCATGTGGAAGACCTGGTTAACTGTGTATAACTGATGTAGTACTTTGTTTTCCACAGGACACAGGCAAGAAGTATCTCTTTTATGCTGCGCAGGATGTCGATCATTACGATGTCAAGGCCGCCAGTGTCACGAAAAAAGAAAAGAACAGTACTACTTGAAAATCGTTGATGGATCAACTTGCGTGCTTATGCCACACTGTTTGCGCTGCTCAGTGATGATTTTTCGTGTACACCAACCGTGGTAGCTTAACAAGCAAGGTGTCGCCCTGAAAATTTGAGGACGTGGTTTGATTGCCAGGAACATAAACCGCTTTTCCGTGGGAACGGATTGCAAAAGCACCCGTGTACCTAGATTTAGTTGCCCGTTAGCGAACTCTTAGTAGTCAAAATCCTTCACCGGAGTAATCCGATGAGTCTAGCCTCAGAATGAAAGCTTCATTTTGTCACGTGAAGCACTAGAATTCATTTTACTTCCTTGAATATGGTACACACTGCGCAGATATATTTCAGGCCGTGGCATCTGTAATTCCTTGGTTGGCAGCAGTTATTCTGACAAAGTAGCCACGAACAGGCATGGCATAGGTAACTGGCGCCCACTGCCACAGGCCTAAACAAATGTGCAACAGTCTCTGCAGAGAACAGCACTCTGCGATAGATGCCGAGACACAGGGAGTTGTAAAGGAGTACGTCTACTTAGGACAGGTAGTAACCGCGGAGGCGAACCACGAGAGTGAAATAACTGGAAGAATAAGGATGGGGTGGAGCACAGTCGGTAAGCATTCGCACATCATGAATGGCAGTGTTCAACTAGGCCTCAAGAGGAAGGTATATAACAGCTGCATCTTACCTGTACTTACCTACGGAGCAAAAACCTGGAGGCTTACAAAGAGGATTTCACTTAAATTGAGGATGACGCAGCGAGCGTTGGAAAGGAAATTGATAGGTGTAACCTTAAGCGACAGGAAGAGAGCAGAGTGGGTCAAAGAACAAACGGGGGGTTAAGTGTATCATAGTCGAAATCAAGAAGAAATGGATATGGGCTGGTCACGTAGCACGTAGGCAGGATAAGCGGTGGTCATTAAGGGTAACTGACTGGATTCCTAGAGAAGGCATGCTCGTGAGGGGGAGACAGAAGATTGGGGGGGCAGGTGAGATTAAGAACTTGGCAGGTATAACGTGGTAGCATGAAGCACAGAACTGGGTTGTTTGGCAGAACAAGAGAAATGCCTTTGCCCTGCAGTGGGCGTAGCCAGGCTGATGATGATGATGATGATGCCATAGGCCAACCCCTGACCCTGGAAAAATAGCGATACTTATACAACGCAAGGCCTGTTATTCAAATTTCTTCGCGGTAACACGAGGTCACGCGTGGCGTTTCTCCTCAAATCACGTTGTCCTGAGCTGTTCAGGTGCAAGTACACTTTCCCACTGACAAAGACAGATAGGAGAGCCGCTACACGTCATAAATTATCGCACAACTTAATTCACCGCCCAGAGTGACTCTTAGGAACCACGGTATCATCTTCGACTTAGTGGTGGCGCTGTGCTCAAATTGCTGAAGTCCAGAAACAGCTTTGAAGCAAGTACTAACTTAAACTCCGAGTGTAAGGATATAGTGCGCATTACATTTTCATGAGAACTCCTATTTTGCTGCTCATAGGTGATGCTAGCTTGTTTGTACGTGGATTTTCAGCGCTGTGAGGTTCGAGCTAAACCACAAACACTGACAGACACGGCACGAGCACATCGTTAGCGTTGGCCTTCCATCGCTTCGGGGGTCTTCTCGATACCGCCATTTTCTTTTCCGTTCTTTAGCATTCTCTAGCTGTACGTACTCGGGGTACTCCGCTCGCCGCCGTCGCTTCGCAGCCATTGTTGGGCTATTTCCTTCTACATTTTTAGTGGACCTCTGGTGAGTAGTAGTATTTACCCGTTTTATGGCACACAACCGTTTATGATCATGATAGTTCTTTTATTCGTCGGACAAGGAACCATTTGCTAACTAGCTTCGCTGTTGAAAAATGTATAGGTTCTCCTTGCAGTCTCACAAGGGTGCTCAACGTTCACGGGTCAGCGCGCATTTTGATGAAAGTAGAATTATTACGACCGCCCCAAAGTGCGCACAATCACAGCTCGTTTTGCGGGAATCGAATGGCCTGACGGTCTTCCGTATAGCACAGCTTTTAGACAGAGGTGTTCAATATTCTCCAGCCAGGACATCGACGTATGTATAATCAGGTGAACTCATCAAGGCTAAAGAACGCTTGATCAAACTGCTTTCGAAGCATGAACTTTTGAACATATTTGCAGTTATCCACATCAACATTATTAGAACATTTCCAACGTTACAAAATCTGCGAATGGTCCGCCGCGGTGGTGAAGCGGTAACGGTACTAGTGTGCTGACCACAAAGTCGCGGGTTTGATCCTGGCCGCTGCGGTCGCATTTCGATGGAGGCGAAATGCTAGAAGCCCGTGTACTGTGCTCTTTCAGCGCACGTTAAAGAACACCTGATGGCCGAAATTTCCGAAGCCCTCCCCCGCTACCGCGCCCCTCATGATCATATCGTGGTTTTGAGACATAAAACCCCAGATATTATTTTTAGTCTTCGAATGGTAAAGCAGGCGCATGTATTTGGATTCCGCGTCATACTTGTTATATATAAAAAAAATCCCGCATTTCATTAAGATTAGGTGAGCAGTCATCCCTATAAAAATATTTTCCCCGCCATAATACTCATGTTATTGCCCATGAGTATTGGCATCAAATAATTACCATTTGAAAAGTTTTGAACTGTTGCTTAAGCATATCATTGAAACATTCTATTTTAGAAAATGGAAAATTCGGGAGCCTTCCTCTACTCGGAAAAGGGGGGCGAAGCGAAGCTTATCATGTGCGTTCCTGAGCATTCTTTCTTTCTTTCTTTCTTTCTTTCTTTCTTTCTTTCTTTCTTTCTTTCTTTCTTTCTTTCTTTCTTTCTTTCTTTCTTTCTTACTGTCGCATTCCGTAATACTTTCTCCTAAGTTTCCCATCCTCCGTTCCCGGCACCAGATCTTCATCTACGTGCTCAACAACGCACCAGTTGAGTTGCTACGAACGACAACGCCGGTCATGCGTTCTTATCCATGCGGCAAAGAAATGTGACAACGTGAAACAACGAGTCACCTCTATAAAATATCACATTGCCATATCAGAAACGACACATCGCCGACAAGCCCACGACCGCGAATGCATCTAATAATGCTTTCTATTAATGCATTTATGAACGCTTGTGACCGGAGCACCTTCGAGGACCCCATTTTTGCAAACTCTCCGCAACCAGGCTTTTCGCATATTGCGCCGCTATTCCGCAATCTGTCACTCATAGCCAGAACCGCTAGAAAAATTTCAATTGAAAACTCTCCGAAACAGGGCTTTTAGCATAGTGCGCCGCTGCCACCGCAATCTGTAACTTATAGCAAGCTTCTCTAGAAAAATTACAATGGAAATCCTTGAGCGCCATTCCATCATTTAACGACGCAAACAAAGCGCACATGTTCTCGTCGATAAGGCAGCCGGCCATCTGCGCATCCCATTGTGTTTCGGGGCTGCTAAAGGCACTTCGAATAAGCGGCACCCTTTTGTTGTATTTTAGGCTGAAGACTTTTGCACAGGCTTCGTGCTTTCACTGTATGTTTATCTCAGCGTCGAGTAAATGTTCCGAAGCGTAATCATTACGACAACTCTGAGCTGGCCTACCTGGCCGACAATAGGCTCCACTGTACAATCCATATAAGTGATTGTTTGGGATGCAGCTCTTCCGCAGAATGCGTAGAAAATTACCGGAGAGATCTTAAACATGCTTTGCTATTTAACTCTCCTGAACTTCTGTAATCTTGCACTCTTTTATGTTTTTCAAAAACACTGAGGCAGAATTTATTATTTACGTACGACGCTTACGAATAGTGACGATGCTGTCGTGGCAGCGATTGCCTTATCGGATAGTTGGCTCAGCAATACGAAACGAACATCGTTGTAGATCGCGGTAATATTTGGTGTGCGTAATTTATAGCAATAAAATGTCTCATCACCACAGAGAACAGCATTGCATCCACTGACGTGCAGTGAGATAATTCGAACCTTATATCCTTTGCATGTATATGTGTTTCATATGCTTTGCATATACAGGGTGTTTTTTTAGACAATAAAAATTTTTCATAAAAATCCTATAAGAGCAAGACTCCTGTCGTTTTCGCGCACGAACTCTACGTCGAGGCGGAAACAATTTTTTTATATATTTATTCAATACATCCTGCGGACACGGAGTCCATGCAGGGTAGGTACAACACAATAGGTTAACAAAAGTAAAACAGTCTTGTAAGTTGAACTATACTGTCCTGAGCATAAACTGAAAAAAAAAACAGCAAGCACGTTTTTAAGTAGGCTACTTTAAACAATGCAAGCGTGCAAAGTAAAATGACACATTTTTTGCATGGGTAAGTTGTTCCAGTCATTAATGGTGCGCGAAAAAAAAATGTTTGAATACGTTAGTTCGGGCAAAATAGGGGGTTAGAGCATTTGGGTGATGTTGGCGAGCAGGCCTCGTCAATCGTGGACTTAAATACGCTGCCTGATCGAGTGCGAGTTTGTTAGTAAGTAACTGTGAAAGAAAGTCAAGCCGTAATTTTGTTCGACGCGATCCAAGAGTGGGAATATCATCCGACTGAATCAGTTCAGTTCGTGAGTCGAAAGTTGAAAACCTATTGTAAACAAACCGGATAGCCTGTCTTTTGATTCGTTCAAGTTTCTTTACGTTACATTGTGTGTAGGGGTCCCTGCAATGAAGGCGTACTCGAGCTTCGGCCAAATTAGGTATTAATGCGCGAGAAGTTTAAAAGAGGCCGGAGCATGTTTAAGTTTGGATTTTAGAACGTACAGTTCTCGAAACGCACAGGAAGATATGTTTTTTTTACATGAAGGTTCCAGCACACGTTGTTGCAAATGGTGACACCTAAATATTTATAGTTTGGGACTTCTTTAAGTGGAGAGGAGCCCAGCATATAATTATAATATAGAGATGTTTTCTTTCGGGAAATTGGTAAAAAAAAAACACTTTTCTACATTCACGGTCATCTCCCAATGGGTGCACCATTGGAAAATTTTACTGAGGCTTTCATGCAGTTCATCTTGGTCCCTATCACGGGTGATTTCTTTAAACAACACACTTTGCCTCAGCTGGAATGTTATAGTTATGGCAAATTAATGAAACTCGTTTTCTTAACTTTTTAATTATTGACCTGAGCGAATTTTTTTTATATTATAAAGTTGTACTGCGTGACAATTTATGGCATAACCATTTTTTTCAGAAATCGCGACAGTTGCACATAATTCATCATCGAATGTTGAGGGCGTCATTGAAACTGATATTAAATGGTTGTGTTTTGGCACGCAAGAAACGCAACCACTCTCTTATGTCAGAACGCAACTGCCCGTTCCGGTCAGTTCCGGTCATTAAGTATGTTTCCTTAATCCTTTTAAAGTCGAAACATGATTTCACTTTTACCGAGTGTACTAACGATGTTTCAGCTGCTTTCCAGCTGCGTGGGACAGCCATGCACTTTGAGCATGACAATCCTTCTAAGACCCTTTGCAGTATTTACAGCGAAGATGTATTGGGCGCGAGGCCCACCACTGGAAACTATCGCGCCACCGTCGGCGCCATACGGGAACTCCTTCCGCTTAGTGCGGTTTGCCGATAGCAACTTAATGGCTAGCCAGCTCTGAGAATGGAGGGTTAGAACTGTACCCTTTGGAGCTACGTGTAGCCCACTCCTGCTCACTGCACGGCATCAAAGCGAAAACAGCAAAGATATTGGCCTAGTCATTTTAGGTCGACGACGTAGTTACGGGTGCCGACACGAAAGGGGAGGCATAAGAATTTTGTCGCGAGGCGCAAGAAATTGTCAAGGCAGAGAGAATGGTCCTACGCAAATGGACCACGAACCACCCAACCGAATTGTTACCTTGGAACGCCAGAAGGAGTCTGCCAGTCAAGAAATGGTGGTCCTTCATAAGAAATCAGTTGAAGCTTTTGGTGTTGCTTGACCAGTTCAGGACCAGTTCAGTTTTCTGTTGACCGCCTGTTAGATTATATGAAATTGAAACTTGACACTAAGCGGAGATTATATGAAATTGAAACTTGACACTAAACGGTTCGTCTTACAGGTGACGTCGAGCATATTTGACCCACTTGGAATCGTAGGACCGTAAACTTTTCCATCCGAATGCTATTCCAAAAACTGTCAACACGTGAAATAAGCTAGGACGAGAAACTGCCCGACGACCTCCGAGACGAATGGCAAAGCCTAGCCCGGCAGCTTCCACAAGTGCAGGAAATATCAATTGCTCGTTATCTGGGCGGAGGAAGGAAGTTGCCAAGTGAAATGCAACTGCATGTCTTCTGCGACTCCAGCCCAGCCCCGTACGGAGCCGTGATCTATGCCGTTAATAGTATGGCTCAACGACCTATCTGCTTATCTCGAAGGCACGTGTGGCTTCCAATAATGAAACGACTCTACCACGCCTGGAGATTTTGAGTGGACCTGACTCCACGATTGTACTGTCGTGGATATGAGGACTGCATGAAATAGAGGTAATTCGTGGCTAATCGTGTCACGGACATGAAGTGTAGAACAGAACCATCGCAGTGGAGATATTGCCCATGATTGAAGAATCCATCTGATTTACTTACGCAAGGTGTGACGTTATACAGTTAGTTCAACCTCAGTGAGGTGGCATGGTCCTGGCTGGCTACACGGATAAATGGACAAGTGCCCTCTCCAACCTATGATATTGCCGGACATTGATGAAGCTGCCAGAAGTGCGATATCAGCAGTTGAAATGGTGACAGCCGCGGAGACATTCAATCCAGTTATAGACATCGAGCGTTTCAGGAAGTTTCAGCACCTCTGGCGAATCACAGCTTGGGTGTTTAGATCTAGAACCCGCTGCAGGCACAAAACAGAAGAAACTTGCTACCTGACAGTCGCAGAAGTCTACTAGGTTAAACACGCCCAAAACCAAGAATTTCATGCAGAACTGAACTGCCTAACACGCGAATGGCCACTGGAACCCACGTCACACTTTGCCTCACTTCGCCCGTTTATAGACGCTGACGGACTCTTCAGAGTCGGTGGACGCTTATCGCTCATGAATTCACCGCTAAGAACTTCTTGGCCTAGTTGGTGTTGTTTGCTGTAGCGGCAATATGTCATACAGAAATCACCGCTAAGAGTCAAGCATATAATACTTCTGTTTGCAAATCATCATTTTTTTTACTCTGGTTGTCCTCAGAGCACGTCAGCAAGACCTACAGGGCGGTGTACGAGAGACGCTCACCCAGCTCAGATAGCACTACTGGATTTGTGGCGGGCGTATCTTGGTAAAAATGTTATACACAGTTGAAACGTGTGCACATGGTTCGCCGCCAGACCAGGAAGTGGTCCTACAGCGCCTTTGCCAAGTCACCGTTAGCGCCAACACACCTTTTCGAGGTTGTTGGTGTGGATTTCGCCGGCCCACTTTTAGCACGCACGCAATACGGCGATGCAAAGTGCTAGGCAGCACTTTTCACGTGTGTTCTTTCGTGAGCAATTCACCTTGAGCTCGTGTCCAACATGACAGCTGAGTCATTCTTATTATGCTTGCGATCGTTTGCCAGCTGGAGGGGACTGTCCCGCGTTGTCTAATCGGACAACACGAGCACCACTGAAAAGATGTGAACGCATTTACAACGACCATGAGAAATGTTCGAAGAGGACGTGATGAACCATCTCAAGGCCAGCGGTATTCTGTGGAAGTTTATAGTGCTGTGATGAGTAAGGGGTGCACGAGGCACGCGCCGAAGGTGTGCGAGTGGCGATGGTGTGCGGAGCCACGGGAAAGTACCCGATGGGGTGCTCCGCTGCCACGTCCACGCGCGCGATTGGTCGACGAAGGGCGCGTGGCACGCGACCCGAGCCGTGGTCGAAGAGCCGATAGGAAAGGAACGGCATTGTTCGGTGGGGCACCGTAAGAAGAGGTCGCAGGAAGGCAGCGTCGCACTCGCGGCGAGCAGCGGCAGTTTGGTTGCTGAAGGCAGCGTGAGGCTTGGCTAGTGGCCGGCGACCTGGGTATGCGACCAGCGAGGCTTCCCGGGCTTGCAACCGTCTCGCCACAGCAGATTTCGACGCACCAGCAGCACTTCCACTTCTTGACCCGACGGCAGGCCTTCAACCGACAATCCCCCCGACAGCCAGGTTCGGTTGGATCGGGTGACAAGGAGCTAGGCCTAACCTCGCAAGTTCGGCGGCGACCGGAGTACGAGTGAGGGATACCAGGAGCACTGATGCGGACCGACGTCGACGACTGGGACACGTCTCCGAGTACTGCTGCGACGGGACCATGAGTCGGTAGCACCGAGCGGGCACCACGAACGTTGGATTAGGGGGCGACCGCACGACGACGGTAGACAGAGAGAAGCCATATTGGCTATAGACTGGCTAGGGCTAGGACTGACCCTAACTTGGATCGTAGCTAGTTCCATTTTCCAGCTGATTTATTTTTTTGAGTGCATGTTTTCGGTTTTGAGTGTGTATTTGACTTCGTGTGAATTTCAAGTGTGTTTCCTCTTTGCCATTTTCCGTGTGATAAAGTCTGTTTGCCGTACCACGTCCGACTCCCGTCTCTCTCAATTTCATCCTAATTGCAAGCGCTCCCGAGATAATCGTGACATAATAAGTGGCGAGCCTGTGCCAGGATTTTTTCATCTTTCGGCCCAGTCACTTATCGTCGGGGGGTTGCAAGGATGGATTGGGAGAAGTTGGCGGCCGTGGCCAAAGACGTAGGAATGGATAAGGAGGAGACGAAACAGTTTTTCGAGAACGCTCAAAAAAAGCATGAGAGGGAGCTCGCGCAGAAAGTGAAGGAGCGGGAAGTAGAACACGAGCGAGAAAAGGAGCTCGCGCTGCTCGCACGTGAACAGCACGAGCGCGAGAGAGAAATCCTCGAGCTCAAGTTGAGGCTCGCGCAAGTAAACGCGTGCTCACGAGACGCGATGAGTAACGCGAGTACTCCCACGACGGCGTCGGCCAACTCAAAGGCCACAGGGCTCCTCCTTCGACGGAAGAATTTCTTTGCAAAATAAAGTTTTTCATTCATTCATTCGCCTACTCCCAGACCTAGACAGATCTGCCCTCGCAAGTTAATGGCACCCTTCGATGAGCGAAGGGAAGACTTGGTATGCCTATTTGCATCGTTTTGAAAGGATTGCGATCGGGCAAGGCTGGGAGAGGAGCGAGTGGGCCAATGCCTTGAGTCTGTGTCTCGTGGGAGAGGCGTTGAGTGTGTTTGGCTGCATGCCAGCTCAAGATTCATTAGATTATGATCTGGTAAAAAAGACTTTATTGGAGAGGTTCCGGCTGACTGCCGAAGGGTTTCGCGAGAAATTCCGAACTTGCAAGCCTGAAGATTCTGAAACCGGGAAACAGTTTGTGTGCAGGTTAGCCAACTATTTTGATCGGTGGATTCAGCTGTCGGAGACAGAAAAAACTTATGAAGGAGTCCGTGACCGAATAGTGGCTGAGCGGTTCCTGAGCCGGTGTAGCAGCAAGTTAGCTGTGTTTTTGAAAGAGAAAAAGCTACACACGGTAGAGGACATGGCTAAGCAGGCAGACCAGTTTCTAGAAGCACAAGGGTGGAATAATTTATAAAAAATGGGCAGCAGCAACCCTAATGAAGAAGAGTCTACCGATGAGGCCCCAACAAATAGAACCAAGAAAGAGCAGCGGTGCTTCCTATGCAATCGGCTCGGCCATAGGGCCATAAATTGCAGAGCTAACAGTCAACAGGAACCACCAGTCATATGCCAGTTATGCCAAAAAAGGGGGGCACAAGGCTAATAAATGTAGGTCTAGATCAGGCGAAAATACCGCATGTGCGCTGAGATCGGAAGAAAAACCAGAGGTGGTTAGTATAGTACTAGACATGTCGACCGGCACTGTCGACCGGACATGTCGACCGACACTGCCCGTAGTAGAGGGAAAGGTGAATGGGAAACAAGTGTCTGTGTTGAGGGATTCTGGGGCGGATACAGTGATAGTGAAGAAGAGTCTGGTAAATCAAGATGACTTTACGGGGAGAGTAGGAACAGTGGTCTTCGTAGATGGGTCCAAGAGGAGATTACCCGAGGCGAAAATAGGGCTGGATACTCCTTATTTCGTAGGCGAGATCACTGCAAAGTGTATGGAGGATCCCATCTATGACGTCATCCTAAAAAACAGGCCAGGAGTGCGGAGGGTCGATGACCCAGCGCAGACAGGTATATATGCCAAGCAAGAGTCAGGACATCACAAAAGAGGACACAAAGAAAAGTCCGGGTAGCTTCCTAGATAGAAAGAAGAGAGTGAATAGAGAGCGAAGTGTTAGTAAGGAAAGGCAATCTGAAAGGAAGATGCCAATTCTTGAGCTTATAGGCGTAACCTCCGAGGAATTCGCTAGAGAACAAAGGAGCGACAGAACCCTGAGGTACACGGTAGAGAGAATCGGATATACACCAATAAGAGAAGGCACCAGAGACGCGGTGTCCTATGAATCCGTACAGGATTTGGTATTCCGCAACTACTGGAAGGAAGGGAAACGAGTGAGACAACTCATGATACCAGTAGCTTACAGAAAGGCCATTTTAGAGCACAGTTATGCCAATGGGTTCAGGAATAGTAAGAACCTAAGAAGAGCAGTGACTAGAGAGGAATTTTGGCCGGGTTTACATAAAGATGTGAAGCTCTTTGAGCAAAGGTGTCACCAATAGACGTGCTAACGAAGCGATAAGTTATGACTGTGTAAAGCAGTATTGTAGAAATTGGCGACGAGAGTTCTGGACAGTGAACTATTCAAACAGTGACTAGATTTCTGATGTACTTGTGCACTGAATTGCGCGACAACGTGGTGTTGTGACGGGTGATTGCCATGACAACCTGTGGTGATGGAAAGTGATGAGGGAACCTGTGCCCAAGTGATGACGCCCACAGAACAAAAGGCAGACACCCCAAGAAGGAAGAAGCAAGCAGTTTTTTTAGAAAAAACTCCTAAAAAAGGGGGGCCATTGTGATGAGTAAGGGGCGCACGAGGCACGCGCCGAAGGTGTGCGAGTGGCGATGGTGTGCGGAGCCACGGGAAAGTACCCGATGGGGTGCTCTGCTGCCACGTCCCGATTGGTCGACGAAGGGCGCGTGGCACGCGACCCGAGCCGTGGTTCGGTGGCGCGCCGTAAGAAGAGGTCGCAGGAAGGCAGCGTCGCACTCGCGGCGAGCAGCGGCAGTTTGGTTTCTGAAGACAGCGTGAGGCTTGGCAAGTGGCCGGCGACCTGGGTATGCGACCAGCGAGGCTTCCCGGGCTTGCAGCCGTCTCGCCACAGCAGATTCCGACCCACCAGCAGCACTTCCACTTCTTGACCCGACGGCAGGCCTTCAACCGACAATCCCCCCGAGAGCCAGGTTCGGTTGGATCGGGCGACAAGGAGCTAGGCCTAACCTCGCAAGTTCGGCGGCGACCGGAGTTCGAGCGAGGGATACCAGGAGCACTGATGCGGATTGACGTCGAAGACTGGGCCACGTCTCCGAGTACTGCTGCGACGGCACCGTGAGTCGGTAGCACCGAGTGGGCACCACGAACGTTGGATTAGGGGGGCGACAGCACGACGACGGTAGACCGAGAGAAACCATATTGGCCTATAGACTGGCTAGGGCTAGGACTGACCCTAACTTGGATCGTAGCTAGTTCCATTTTCCAGCTGATTTATTTTTTTGAGTGCATGTTTTCGGTTTTGGAGTGTGTATTTGACTTCGTGTGAATTTCAAGTGTGTTTCCTCTTTGCCATTTTCCGTGTGATAAAGTCTGTTTGCCGTGCCACGTCCGTCTCCCGTCTCTCTCAATTCTATCCTAATTGCAAGCGCTCCCGAGATAATCGTGACAAGTGCCCACTGTTCCTGGGTGGTTTGGATGGTGGGAGCGACTGATCA
This sequence comes from Rhipicephalus appendiculatus, assembly GCA_030522465.1. NCBI lineage: Eukaryota > Metazoa > Arthropoda > Arachnida > Ixodida > Ixodidae > Rhipicephalus > Rhipicephalus appendiculatus. Next base: position 74,064 of record JALIZH010011967.1, read on the forward strand.
GATCTGTGAAGACTTCATTGGGTAATGTTCTCCGCAGAGCCTGCCTGAACTTTGAAAAAATTATGACAGTGCTGACAGAGGTAGGAGCAGCAATCAACTCTAGGTCTCTAGCCTTTTTCGAGACAGGCGAAGCACGGTCATGAACTTTGACTCCAGCCGATCTATTGCTTGGTCATCGATTAACTGCTATACCATATGACGCAGTCGAAGTTGGTTGCAATTTGAGGCGATCGCATACCATTCGCCGACATGACTACAGAAAGCTTCTCGCCGTACATTTCTGGGATAGATGGCGGAAGGAAAATTGGGGGACCCTTAAGGTTGGCCTTTAACAATTGAACGCGAAAGCGATATCCTGTCCCTAGTGCGTACCTCAATAACTTAGTGCATACTATGTAATGGGCAGCATGCTTTAAACCACGAGCAATTATGTGCGTGAAATGTTTTCGAACTTGCTATGTGCCCACTACGTGGTCTTAAGGGAATACGCTCTGCAACGTGTGTGCCTTTTGTAATAGGTGGCTGGCTTTGAACCACGATGTCGTTGTGATATTCACATTTTCTGATGCCCGATGGCAATGTACGCTTGTACCACGCAATACTACTGCGATATTACATGTTCTACTGTGACGCCCGTATACAGGACGCGTGTGTTTGTAAAGCATGAAAGTTATTTTCACTGCATTTCCAAGCAGAGGAACTTATTTTCGCTGTATTTCAAAACAGACGCGTGGCTGTGTGGTAGAACACAGGCTTGCCACGTAGATGGCCTTGGTTCGACCTTCACTCGGACCCGGAATTTTTTATTATTTATTTTATTTGTATTTTTGCATTTCCAAGCAGAGGAAGTTAGTTTTGCTGTATTTCCAAGCAGACACGTGGCTGCGTGGTAGAACGCCTGCTTGACACGCAGACGGCCTGCGTTCGATCCTTGCTCGGACCCGAAGATTTTATTATTTATTTTATTTGCATCTTTCTCGATTTTTCGGTCACGGACAAGATGATTACTTTTCGATCACAACCAACGACGCCGACACCGACGCCAACGCCGGAATTTCTCATCGGAGTTCCAGGTCTTTAACGCTATCGCGTTAACATTTCCTGCAACTCCGATTTGCACGTTTCGCAGGCACTCGGCCAGCCACGCATTAAAACGGAGGAGATATCATTATAGGACATTCCGAGACGTCACCTAGAGAACTATGGAAGCTCGAAAGAATTGTTCAGCTTTTTAGAAATTCAAATGGGCAGGTTCGTTCTTGCAAGGTGAAACAGCAAGGACGTCTTATCACGACGAGGCCCATACAACAGCTGCACCCACTGGAACTTTGTCACTAACTTCACTGCGTGGCCGGGAATGTTTTTTCCATCGCAAACGCCAGCAGGCCCACAGAAAGGAAGAAAAAGCACCAGCAAGCCAGAGGAGAGAAACGATGACGTTAAATTGATGGCAGTGCTTTCATGACTTTAGTCAGTGTAAATACAGTGAAATCTCGGTGATACGAATCTCACGGGACCACCAAAAATATTCGTATCATCCGAAATTCGTATCACCAGAAAGTCTGGAAAATTAGCATGCCACAAAAGAAAGCTGGCGTACATTTTCATTTACTGTTTTTCAGGACCGCAGCAACGTCGGGAAAAACTCTGAATGACCGTCAGTTAAGATTTTAGATGTCGGCAATCATACTTGCCCTCTCAAATATACGGCCAGGTGCGTTGTGACCCGCGACAGCACTAGCCACTTCCAAATTTCAGTGTGATTTTTCGCATGATACTAGAGAACTGCGGCGAAAGTAACGGAAGAAGCGCTTTAACGGAAGACGCGATAGATCAAGGCTTCAACATTTCAGAACCACGGTCGTATGTTATGCTTTTGTTATCGCGGAGGAGTTGGGGGGGTGTATTTTGGGAGATTTAAAGCCGTGCCCGCGCAAGTGCGGCTTTAACAATCATGCATGTTGACACCGCGATTCTGACGACTTGGCGCTGCGGCGCGCATGCCCGCGCTTGCATTCCCGCGCTCGCGCGTGCTTGGCGCGTCTTGGTCTTCCGGGACAGCGCGGACTAGCACCTCTTCGTACTTGGGCCGTAGCGTACGTTCGTATGAAACGTCGCGGGGTCAAAATCGGTTCGCAACAACCGTTCTCGATTACATTGCAGGCCAATGGGCCTTGGCCGGGACCGAAGACAAATTCGTATCACCCCGAAATCGTATCACCGAGGTTTCACTGTAAAAGCCTTTTTAAACTACATTGATGAATCGAGTGATTTTGCGGCTGCAGTACACCATATCCCAAACACGGCCTTCGTACATAAATCGGGCTGCAAGTACAAATTGTTCATTCGTGCGTTTTGAGTCTAACACCTACTGTGAACAAAAAATTCCATCGTATAATTATAAGAAACGAATCTCAAAGGATATGCTTTTGCGTGCCGCATCCGCCAGAACGGATTGCAGAAGCGAAACGCACACAGCGACCACTGTGCTTCGGCGGGAATTTGACCATTGCTCAACTTCCCTGCAAGATCGTGAAGGTTCCCTTTTTCGGCTTTGTCCAAAATTACGGCCGAAAGTTTGCCAACAAAGGAAGAATTCCCTGCGCGGCAGATCACTGAGTCGGCTGGTTCAGTCCCTGGTAGGGTCTGAGCCGGGTGCACGACCCAGTCGCGTTCCGCAGGACGCAATAAAGTTAAGGCGAAAGCCTCTAATGCCTCATGCTCAGGTCCTTCCGTCCATCCGCCCGTGTCTGTCCGTTCGTCCGCGTCCGTCCGTCCATGTGTTCGACCGTCTGTCCGTGTCTGTCCGTCCGTCCGTGTCCGTCCGTCCATCCGTACGTCCGTCCGTGTCCGTCCGTCCATCCGTACGTCCGTCAGTGTCCGTCCGTCCGTGTCTGTCCGTTCGTCCGTGTCCGTCTGTCCGTCCGTGTCCGTCTGTCCGTCCGTCCGTCCCTCTCCGTCCGTCCGCTCGTGTCCGTCCATCCGTCCGACAAAACAACAAGGCATGGCGTAGTCAGTCGAATGGCAACAAGCTTTTCGCTGAACACACTTTGGAATGTACAAAGTGTCCTTCAAAACAAGCTTTCGCTGAACACACTTTGGAATGTACAAAGTGTCCTTCAATTTTTTTCCCATTCCATTCCATCACTGAGTCGCCACCGGTGCAGGCAGCGTGCGCGCAATTTTAGCTTCTGTAGTGGCTCCTAGTGGCAGCTTCCTCATATACTACGATATCTCGAATTCATGGCCCTTTCTCAAGAAGATTCTATGACTGAGGTCGCATTGCTCAAGATGAATGTGCCAACCAAAACTAAAAAAAGATAACAAGGCATCCGTACGAACAAATAATCCTGTTTAAAGTATTGTGCCATATTTGTGTTAATTCCCCTAAAATTTATTTGTGTCACTGACATTCCACAATAGTAAGATATTAAATATTCTTGTACAACATCTCAAAGCTTGCGCCATCTTTTGGCCTGTAATACACGTTCGTGAAAGGTTCTTGCGCGCATTAACATTACAGTAAAATCAGAGCTGTATCAAGTTCACTGTTCAGAACATCATTTCGGGATAAAAGAAAACGTCTAGTGAAACTTTTTCAAATCAAAGTATAGGTGCCGAAGACTTTAGTGATGTGTCTGTTAAGAAATTTTACATTACATGATGCAGCGAACACGCTCTTTAGGGATGGCCTTCGGGCGTGTGGTGTACAGGTGTGCAGTTTTATTTGTGTCTCGCTCAGGCCTCTCCACATGTGTTTCGCACTAATCTTTCGCCTTTTACTAAAGATTACCGTGGGGAGGGGCACTACAATGAGCCTGCAGGCCAATTTTTTGGAAGGCCCTACCTGTTTGGGCAGGGCCTATATTGGCAATTGAAAATCAGAATAATTCAAAGCGGTATTTATTCGTTCGCTAATAAACATTGTCTTTATTGGTAATGCGATGTTGAGCGCGGAACTGATTGTCGTTACGCACATGACCTGGACAAATCTCTCAATGCGAAGCTCAAAAATGTCGCCAATGGGTATGCGAAAATCTTCTTAGGATCAGCCTATCTAGCCTGTAAGTTTCATCAAGGCGAAATCCCATTGTGGCTCATCGGTCTATGCCGTTGAAAAAATTACACCATGTCCCGCTAAAGGGAACCTTGTCTAGATGCGAAGCAGCGGGCGCTAACGCTTACACTGGCGGCGGCGTTGACGCTGGCGCTCATCGCAGCGGTGCGCAGGAGAGAAAAGCTGGGGAGGCGCAAAGCACGCAGTGATGGAGCGGTGTTTCCTACTGGAACATGCCAATCGCTGCTAATGGGCAATGAGAGACAGAAGACTCCGAATGGACACAGAGACCCGCAGTCCGCTTTTTAGCTAACGCGCACTCTGCGAATTTTAGATGCGAAGCATCTTATGCTCGGGGCTATGTCCGTCCCGCGTCCCCCCGTCCCGCATCCGGCCACTTTCATGAAGTAGGCAAGCACCCATTATGCGAACCAGAACACTGTAGTAATATGAAGGCCGTCAACCCTACCACAGTCATCAGAGTGATGGCCGAGAGCACAGAGAGGCTGCTTAGCAATTGCTAGGCAGGTGGTGTTTGTCGCCCAGGTTGACCCCATTCCTTAATCTTGCTTGCATGTGTTTGGAGGGGGCTTAGTTCGTCCCTCCTTCCCGCGTCCCACACCACCACAGCGCATGCGCGTCCCCCTCCCCCCTCTCTTTCCTAAGCTCACCCCTGTCTCTCCTCTAGGAATCCTCTACTCTGCGGAGCGGCCCCCGCGTCCCACACCCCCCACAGCGCGTCCCCTCCCCTATGCTCTCCTACGCTCATCTCCTTCCCCCTTCCTCTACTCTAGGAATCATCTACTCTACAGAACGGCGCCCGCGTCCCACATCCCCACAGCGCATGCGCGTACTCTCCCCCCTCTCTCCTCTTGGAATCCTCTAGTCCACGGAGCGGCTCCGGCGTCCCACATCCCCACAGCGATGCGCGTTCTCTCCCCCCTCTCTCCTCTAGGAATCCTCTACTTCACGGAGCGGCTCCCGCGTCCCACACCCCCACAGCGCATGCACGTCCCCTTTCCCTCTCTCTCCTCTCCAAAGGTCCCCCCCGTCCTCTTCTCTAGGAATCCTCTACGGTGCGGCGAGCATGACAGGTGGTGCGACAGCTGCATACTCCGCTGGGGGGCGCCACGGTAGTTCCGCGGTATAAAAATGACGGAGCGCGCCTCATTCTCTCTCCTGTGCAGCGCCGCGATGAGCGCCCCCCCCCGCTGCCTCGAAACGAGAGCGGCGACATTTCTCCCGCTGAAGATAACCATCTCCCCGCTGCTTCGCATCGACACATGGTTTCCTTTAGCGGAAGATGGGGAAGTTTTTTTATTAGATGCGACGCATCTTATGCTCGGGGCTTTGTCCGTCCCGCGTCCCCCGTCCCGCGTCCGCCGTCCCGCGTCCGGCCACTTTCATGAAGTAGGGAAGCACCCATTATGGGAACCAGAACACTGTAGTAATATGAAGGCCGTCAACCACTACTACAGTCATCAGTCATGGCCGACAGCACAGAGAGGCTGCTTAGCAATGTCTGTGGCGTCTGGTAGGTGGTATCTGTCACCCAAGTTGACCCCATTCCTTGATCTTGCTTGCATGTGTTTGGAGGGGGGACTGCTGCCGTGAAATGAGAGCGGGGATGAAAGCGGGAGATCGGGAATTTCATTAAGGAAGCACCCACTATGCGAACCAGAACATTGTAGTACAATATAAGGCCGTCAACCACCACTACAGTCAGCAGAGTCATGGCCGAGAGCACAGAGAGGCTGCATGCCTAGCAATGGCTAGGCAGGTGGTTTATGTCGCCCAGGTTTACTCCATTCCTTCATCTTGCCCCCATGTGTTTGGCGAGGGGGCAAGTCCGTCCCTCCTTCCCGCGTCCCACACCACCACAGCGCATGCGCGTCCCCTCCACCTCTCTCTCTCCTCTCCTATGCTCACCCCCCTTTCTCTACTCTAAGAATCCTCTACTCTACGGGGCGGCGTCCCACATCCCCACAGAGCACGCGCGTCCTCTCTCACCCCCTTTCTCTACTCTGGGAATCCTTTACTCTACGGAACCCACGTCCCGCATCCCCACAGCGCATGCGCGTCCTCTCCCTACGCTCGCGCCCTTTCTTTCCCCCTAGAAATCCTGTACTCTACGGAGCGGTTCCCGCGTCCCACAGCGCATGCGCGTCCCCCTCTCTCTCGTCTGCTACGGTTCCCCCCCCGTTCTCTCCTCTAGGAATCCACTACGGGGCTTAGTCCTTCCCGCGTCCCACACCACCACAGCGCATGTGCGTCCCCTCCCCCTCTCTCCTACGCTCACTCCTTTCTCTACTCTAGGAATCCTCTACTCTACGGAGCGGCGCCCGCGTCTGACATCCCCACAGAGCACGCGCGTCATCTCCCCTCTCTTCTACGCTCACCCCTTTCTCTCCTCTAGGAATCCTGTACTCTACGGAGCGGTTCTCGCGTGCCACACCCCCCGCAGCACATGCGCGTCCCCTCTCTCGCCTCTCCTACGGTGCCCCCCCGTTCTCTCCTCTAGGAATCCTCTATGGAGCGGCGCGCACGACAGGTGGTGTGACAGCTGCATACTCCCGCTGGGGGATGCCACAGTAGTTCCGCGGTATGAAAATGACGGAGCACGCGCGCCTCATTCTCTCTCCTGTGCAGCGCCGCGATGAGCGCCCGGACCGCTGCCGTGAAATGAGAGCGGCGACGTTCCTCCCGCTCAAGCTAATTATCTCCCCGCTGCTTCGCATGCACACATGGTTCCCTTTAGCGGGAGATGGGGAATTGTTCAACAACGCACAGGAGAAATCTCCCGCCGGCACCACCTTGCAGGTCAAGATCCAGTGCCATATATACGGGGTGGCCAGTGAACGGTTGTGCAGCGCGAGGAGTCGGTTTTTTTCAACCAAGAAACTCGCTAGCAGACGCTGCCTGCGTCGGCGTCGCGAGGCGAGAGAGGGGGGTAGCGTAGCAGAGGAGAGAGAGGGGGGGACGCGCATGCGCAGTGGGAGTGTGGACCCCGCGGGAAGGGATGCCTAGAGGAGAGAGGGGGAGCGTAGTAGAGGAGAGAGAGGGGGGACGCGCATGCGCAGTGGGAGTGTGGACGCCGCGGGCAGTAATACCTAGAGGAGTGAGTGGGGAGAGTAGGAGGGGAGAGAGGGGAGGGGAGGGGCGCATGCGCAGTGAGGGTGTGGTTGCCGCGGGGAGGGATGCCTAGAGGAGAGAGAGGGGGAGAGGAGGTTTTAGATGCGAAGCATCTTATGATCGGGGCTCTGTCCGTCCCTTCCGCGTGCCGCGTCCCGTGTCCGGCCACTGTCATGAAGTAGGGAAGCACCCATTATGCGAACCGGAACCCTGTAGCAATATGAAGGCCGTCAACCCTAACACAGTCATCAGAGTCATGACCGAGAGCACAGAGAGGCTGCTTAGCAATGGCTTGGCAGGTGATGTCATTCGCCCAGGTTGACCCCATTCCTTAATCTTTCTTGCATGTGTTTGGAGGGGGCTTAGTCCGTCCGTCCTTCCCGCGGGCCCCCACCACCACAGCGCATGCGCGTCCCCTCCCCCCCTCTCTTTCCTTAGCTCACCCCTTTCTCTCCTCTACGAATCGTCTACTCTACGGAGCGGCCCCCGCGTCCCACACCCCCCCACAGCGCATGCGCGTCCCCCTCCCCTGTGCTCTCCTACGCTCACCCCCTTCCTCTACTCTAGGAATCATCTACTCTACGGAGCGGCGCATGCGCGTCCTCTCCCCCTCTCTCATCTAGGAATACTCTACGGAGCGGCTCCGCCGTCCCACATCCCCACAGCGCATCGCGTCCTCTCCCCCTCTGTCCTCTTGGAATCATCTACTCTACGGAGCGGCTCACGCGTCCCACACCCCCCACAGCGCATGCACGTCCCCTCCCCCCTCTCTCTCCTCTCCTACGGTTCCCCCCCGTCCTTTCCTCTAGGAATCCTCTACGGAGCGGCGCGAACGACAGGTGGTGTGACAGCTGCTTACTCCGCTGAGGGCGCCACGGTAGTTCCGCGGCATGAAAATGACGGAGCGCGCGCGCCTTATTTTCTCTCCTGCGCCGCGATGAGCGCCCGGAACACTGCCGTGAAATGAAAGCGGCGACGTTCCTCCCGCTCAAGGTAATTATCTCCCCGCTACTTCGCATCAACACATGGTTCCCTTTATCGGTCGATGGGGAATTTTTTTATTTTTATTTGTTATTTTTTTTTATCTACAGTCGTTTCACTTAGGTCTCCCCTTCGTGTCCCGACTGCGGCGGATACAGCGATTTTGACCACATGCTCTGGGAGTGCCCCCTCTTTTCAGCGCCACACGGATGAAGAGATTTCGCAAGACACTTTTTATTCGCTGCTCAAGAGCCACGACTGGTTCCAACAACTCCAGGCATTCCAGAAGGCCCACGACACGGCGGTGAGGCTTGGTCTTCCCGTCCCGACGTGGGAGCGGCCCGCGGTCCTCCCTCAATGAAAACTGGGGGATGATTTCTTCAGGACTTTAATAAAGTTTAGTACCTACCTACCTATTTTAAAGGGTTTGTGCATGCGCAATAAGGGTGGTCACGCCGCACACCACCACCACCACCACCGGATTAAGCTTCGCCATAAGATGCTTCACATCTAAAGCCCAGTGTGTGGTACAAAAGGCAATGTACGCTTGTACAACGCAATATTACTGCGATATTACATGTTGTATTGTGACGCCTGTATACAAGACGCGTGTGTTTGTGAAGCATGAAAGTTATTTTTACTGCATATCCAAGCAGAGGAACTTATTTTTGCTATATTTGAACGACGCGTGGCTGTGTGGCAGAGCACCGGCTTGCCACGCAGGTGGCCTTGGTTCGATCCTGACTCGGACCCGGAAGTTTTTATTGTTTATTTTATTTGCATTTCAGCATTTACAAGCAGAGGAAGATATTTTTGCTGTATCTAGAAACAGACGCGTGGCTGTGTAGTAGAACGCCTGCTTGCCACGCAGACGGCCTGCGTTCGATCCTCACTCGGACCCGGAAATTTTTATTATATATTTTAATTGCATCTATCTCGATTTTTCGGTCATCTACAAAATGATGACTTTTCGCTCGCAACCAACGATGCCGACGCCGCACCGATGCTGACGCCGGAATTTCTGCGAAACAAGCTCTTTAACGCTTTCCCGTTAATATTTGCTGCAACTCCGATCCGCACATTTCGCAGACACTCGACCAGCCACGGATTTAAAGGGAGAAGATATCATTATCGGGCATTCCGAGATATCACCTAGAGAACTCTGGAAGCTAGAAAGAATCGTTCAGCTTTTTAGAAATTCAGATGGGCAGGTTCGTTCTTGCAAGGTGAAACAGCAAGGACGTCTTATCACGACGAGGCCCATACAAAAGCTGTACCCACTGGAACTTTGTCATTAACTTCCCTGCGTGGCCGGAAATGCTGTTTCCATCGCGAACTCCAGCGGGCCCACAGAAGAAGAAGAAAAAGCGCCAGCAAGCCCGAGAGAGAAACGGTGACGTTAAACTGATGGCAGTGCTTTCATGACTTGAGTCAGTGCAAATAAAAGCCTTTTTAAACTACATTGACGAATCGAGTGATTTCGCGGCTGCAGTACACCATATACCAAACACGTCTTTCGCACATAAATCGGGCTTCAAGTACAAATTGATCATTCGTGCCTTTTGAGTCTAACACCTAGAGTGAACAAAAAAATTTCCCCATCTCCCGCTAAAGGGAAACATGTGTGGATGCGAAGCAGCGGGGAGATGGTTAGCTTGAGCGGCCGCTCTCGTTTCGCGGCAGCGGCCCGGGCGCTCATCGCGGCACTGCACAGGAGAGAGAATGAGGCGCCCTCCGTCATTTTTATACCGCGGAACTACCGTGGTGCCCCAGCGGAGTATGCAGCTGTCGCACCACCTGTCGCGCGCCGCTCCGTAGAGGATTCCTAGAGGAGATAACGGGGGGGGGACCGTAGGAGAGGAGAGAGAGAGGGGACGCGTATGCGCTGTGGGGGTGTGGGACGCGGGAGCCGCTCCGTAGAGTAGAGGATTCGTAGAGTACAGAAAGAGGGTGAGCGTAGGAGAGAGGGGGGAGAGGACGCGCATGCGCTGTGGGGATGTCGGACGCCGCTCCGTAAAGTAGAGGATTACGACAGCAGAGGAAGGGGGTGAGCGTAGGAGAGAGGAGACGCGCATGCGCTGTGGTGGTGTGGGACGCGGGACTGACTAAGCCCCTCCCCCCAAACACATGCAAGCAAGATCGAGCAATGGAGTCAACCTGGACGACACACACCACCTGCCTAGCCATTGTAAAGCAGCCTCTCTGTGCTCTCGGCCATGACTCTGGTGACTGTAGTGGTGGTTGACGGCCTTATATTGTACTAGTGTTCTGGCTAGCATAGTGGGTGCTTCCCTATTTCATGAAAGTGGCCGGACGCGGGACGCGGGACACGGGACGCGGGACGGACGCGGGAGGGAGGGACATAGCCCCGAGCATAAGATGCTTTGCATCTGAAATTCCATCGTATAATCATTAGAAACAAATTTCAAGGGATATGCTTCTGCGTGCCGTACCCGCCAGAACCGATTGCAAAAACCGAGCGCACACAGCGACCATTGTGCTTTGGTGGCAATTTGACCATTGCTCAATTTCCCTGCAAGATCGTGGAGGTTCCCTTCTTCAGTTTTGTCCAAAATTACGGCCGAAAATTCGCCAACGAAGGAAAAAGTCCCTACGCGCAACATCACTGAGTCGGCCGGTTCAGTCCCTGGTAGGGGCTGAGCGCGGTAAAGTTAACGCGAAAGCCTTTAATGTCTTATGCTCACGTCCGTCCGTGCGTCCATCCGGCATCCGTCCGTCCGTCCGTCCATCCCTACATCCGTGTTCGTCCGTGTGTCGATCTGTCCGACCGTCCGTGTCCGTCCGTCCGTGTCTGTCCGTGTCCGTTTCTCCGTCCGTGCCCCGCCCGTCCATCCGTCCGTCCACCCGTGTCGGTCCGTCGGTCCATCCGTACGTCCGTGTGTCCGACCGTCCGTCCGTCCGTGTCCATCCATCCATCCTTCCTCCCGTGTCCGTCCGTCCTTTCGTGTCCGTCCGTCCTTCCGACAAAACAAAAAGGCATGGCATAGTCAGTCGAATGGCAACAAGCTTTCGCTGAACACACTTTGGAATTTACAAAGTGTCCTTCAATTTTTAGGGGCGAAGCTCCTTAGGGTGTAGGCTAGTCCGGCGTCGTCCTGCGTCGTTGTCGTCGTCGTAGTAGCCACCCCTGTGCGATGACGATGACGCCGCCATCACGGTACAGCACATGGAATGTGCCCACTATGCGTCTTAATGAAGCTGATGACGCTGATGACTATGACGATCGCGATGGCATACAACACATGGCATCGCGCTATGGTCTCACATGCATATCGTTTGACCACATGCAACCAACCACCATCTGAGGAACCTGCATCGAACTCGTCTTTGCAAAATTTCCACTACGACCCATCGAGGAACCGCTCTCCCTCCATTTCACCGACCATAAAGCCATAAAGCCATGAGACCATAAAGTTTGTCACGTCTTTGATGATGTACTGGGCGAATTTCACGGAAGATTCACGGTTTACCGATGACCCTCCGGAGCTTCGCCCACTCATCATCATTCACTCCGTGGATATGTTGTGATTTTTTCCCATTCCATTCCATCACGCGCAATTTTGCCTTCGGTAGTGGCTCCTAGTGGCAGTTTCCTCAACTACTACCATATCTCGAATTCCTGGCCATTTCTCAAAGAGAGTCTATGACTGAGGTCGCATTGCTCAATCCTAATGTGCGAACAAAAACTAAAAAAAAGATATCAAGGCATCCTTACGAACAAATAATCCTGTTTAAAGTATTGTGCCATATTTGTGTTAATTCCCCCCAAATTTATTTGTGTCACTGACGTTCCACAATAGCAAGATATTAAATATTCTTGTACAACATCTCAAAGCTTGCGCCATCTTTTGGCCTGTAATACACGTTCGTGAAAGGTTCTTGCGCGCATTAACATTACAGTAAAATCAGAGCTGTATCAAGTTCACTGTTCAGAACATCATTTCGTGATAAAAGAAAACGTTTAGTGAAACTTTTTCAAATCAAAGTATAGGTGTCGAATACTTTTGTGTCTGTTAAGAAATTTTACATTACATGACGTAGCCAACACGCTCTTTAGGGATGGCCTCTGGGCGCGTGGTATACAGGCGTGCAGTTTTCTTGGCATCTCGCTCAGGCCTCTCCACATGTGTTTCGCACTAATCTTTCGCCTTTTACTAAAGATTACCGTGGGGAGGGGCACTGTAATGTGCCTGTAGGCCAATTTTTGAAAGGTCCTGCCCGTTTGGGTGGGGCCTATACTTGCAATCGAAAATCAGAATAATTCAAAGCATTGGATATCGCCTCTTACTTACGTTCGCTAATAAATATTGCGTTTATAGGCACTGCGACGTTGTGCGGGAAACTGACTGGCGTTACGCGCGTGACCTGGACTAATCTCCTAATGCGGAGCTTACAATGCCGCACATGGGTATGCTAAAAAAAATCACGCCATATCCACGAAGTGAATGATGATGAGTGGGCGAAGCTCCGGAGATAATCTGGTAAACCGTCAATCCCCATAAATTTTGCCCACTCGACCATCATACAAAGACCTGACACACAAACGAGGGGGTGCAGTGTGATCATTAGAGACCGAATTTTTGGCAAATGCCTATTTTTTTCCTTGCGTATCTATCACGCCACTTTGATATATGAGCATGAATTAGGGCTTAAGGAGGGCTTTTATAGTGCTCCAACAGCGCCTTTCCCAAGTCACCGTTAGCGCCAACAGACCTTTTCGAGGTTGTTGGTGTGCACTTTTAGCGCGCACGCAAGACGGCGACGCAAAGTGCTAGGTAGCACTTTTCACGTGTGTTCTTTCGTGAGCAATTCACCTTCAGCTCGTGTCCAACATGAAAGCTGAGTCATTCTTATTATGCTTGCTATGGTTTGCCAGCTGGAGGGGGGACTGTCCCGCGTTGTCTAATCGGACAACGCGAGCACCTCTCAAAAGATGTGAACGCATTTATAACGACCATGAGAAATGTTCGAAGAGGACGTGATGAACCATCTCAAGGCCAGCGGTATTCTGTGGAAGTTTATAGTGCCCACTGTTCCTGGGTGGTTTGGATGGTGGGAGCGACTGATCACATCTGTGAAGACTTCATTGGGTAATGTTCTCCGCAGAGCCTGCCTGAACTTTGAAAAAATTATGACAGTACTGACAGAGGTGGAAGCAGTAATCAACTCTAGGTCTCTAGCCTTTTTCGAGACAGGCGAAGCACGGTCATGAACTTTGACTCCAGCCGATCTATTGCTTGGTCATCGATTAACTGCTATACCATATGACGCAGTCGAAGTTGGTTGCAATTTGAGGCGATCGCATACCATTCGCCGACATGACTACAGAAAGCTTCTCGCCGTACATTTCTGGGATAGATGGCGGAAGGAAAATTGGGGGGACCCTTAAGCTTCGCCTTTAACAGTTGAACACAATAGCGATAGGCTGTCCTTAGTGCGTACCTCAATCACTTAGTGCATACTATGTAATGGGCAGCATGCTTTAAACCACAAGCAATTATGTGCGTGAAATGTTTTCGAACTTGCTATGTGCCCGCTACGGGGTCTTAAAGGAATACGCTCTGCAACGTGTGTGCCTTTTGTAATAGGTGGCTGGCTTTAAACCACGATGTCGTTGTGATATTCACATGTTCTGACGCCCGATGGCAATTTACGCTTGTAGAACGCAATATTACTGCGATATTACATGTTGTATTGGGACGCCTGTATACAGGACGCACGTGTTTGTAAAGCATGAAAGTTATTTTCACTGCATTTCCAAGCAGAGGAACTAATTTTTGCTGTATTTGAACGACGCGTGGCTGTGTGGTAGAACACCAGCTTGCCGCGCAGACGGCCTGCGTTCGATCCTTACTCGGACCCGGAAATTTTATTACGTATTTTATTTGCATCTTTCTCGAATTTTTCGGTCACGGACAAGATGATGACTTTTCGCTCACAATGAACGACGCCGACACCGACGCTGGAATTTCTGCGAAACGATCGCTTTAACGCTCTCGCATTAATATTTGCTGCAAGGATTTGCCGAAGTTTTTAATAAAGTTGTTACCACCAACTCCGATCGCACATTTCGCAGGCACTCGATCAGCCACGGATTTAAAGGGAGGAGATATCATTATCGCGCATTCCGAGACGTCACCTAGAGAACTCTGGAAGCAAGAAAGAATCGTGCAGCTTTTTTAGAAATTCAGATGGGCAGGTTCGTTCTGGCAAGGTGATACAGCAAGGACGTCTCATCATGACAAGGCCCATACAAAAGCTGTACACACTGGAACTTCGTCATTAACTTCACTGCGTGGCCGCGAAGGTTGTTTCCATCGCAAACGCAAGCGGGCCCACAGAAGAAGAAAAAGCGCCAGCAAGCCCGAGGAGAGAAACGGTGACGGTAAACTGATGACAGTGCTTTGATGACTTGAGTCAGAGTAAATGAAAACCTTTTTAACTACATTGACGAATCGAGTGATTTTGCGGCTGCAGTACACCACATCCTAAACACGGCCTTCGCACATAAGTCGGGCTGCAAGTAAAGATTGCTCATTCGTGCGTTTTGATTCAAACACCTAGAGGGAACACAAAATCCCATCGTATAATTATTAGAAACGAATCTCAAGGGATATGCCTTTGCGTGCCGCAACCGCCAGAACCGATTGCAGAAGCCAAACGAACACAGCCAACACTTTCGTTTGGTGGGAATTTGACCATTGCTCAAATTCCCTGCAAGATCGTGAAGGTTCCCTTTTTTCGGTTTTGTCCGAAATAACAGCCTAAATTCACCAACGAAGGAAAAAGTCCCTGCGCGGGACATTACACAGTCGGCCGACTCAGTCCCTGGTAGGGACTGAGCCGGGTGCACGACCCTAGTCGCGTTCCGCCGGACGCAATAAAGTTAAGGCGAAAGCCTTTATGTCCCATGGTCCATTCGTCCACGTCCATTCGTCCGTCCGTCCCTCCATCCGTTCGCCCGTGTCTGTCCCTCCGTCCGTCCTTCCGTGTCCAACCATCCGTCCGTACGTCCGTCCATGTTTGTCCGTCCACCCGTCCATCCGTTCGTCCGCGTCCGTCCGTCCGTCCGTGTCTGTCCATGTGTCCGACCGTCCATCAGTGTCCGTCCGTCCGTCCGTGTCTGTCCGTCCATGTCTGTTCGTCCGTCCGTCCGACAAAACAATAAGGCATGGCATAGTCAGTCGAAAGGCCACAAGCTTTCGCCGAACACACTTTGGAATGTATAAAGTCTCCTTCAATTTTTTTCCATTCCGTTCCATCACTGAGTCACCACCGGTGCGGGCAGCGTGCGCGCAGTTTTAGCTTGTGTAGTGGCTCCTAGTGGCAGCTTCCTCAAATACTACGATTTCTCGAATTCCTGGCCATTTCTCAAGTCTATGACTGAGGTCGCATTGTTCAAGCTGAATGTGCAAACAAAATCTAAAAAAAAGATAACGAGGCATCCATACGAACAAATATCCTGTTTAAAGTATTGTTGTGGCAGATTTGTGCTAATTTCCTTAAAATTTATTTGTGTCACTCACATTCCACAAGAGAGAAGAAAACTTTATTAATTTCCGGCAGATTGCTGGGCTGGGCTCCCACCTAAGAGCTAACGGAGTGACCGTGTCTCCCGGCAGCTTCCTCGGCCTGCTGGATCGCCCAGAGTTGCTTGTGCAGGCCCCAACTGAGCAGCGCAGTCCGCCAACGTGCCCGAAGGTCTTCATTGGAGGCCACGACCCGCGTATTGCTTATTAATGATGGTCAAGAGTAGCTCTGGTGGTACAGTACTGGCATAGATTGGGGCTATAAACTGCGGGATATATGTGGTGCATGATTACAGGGTTCGCGTATGTGCGTGTTTGTAGCTGCCGCTATTGAACGGACTGGGCCTGATTTAGCTTAGGGTGAGGCGGAGGGTACTCCCGCCTTAGCATTCGATAGTGTTGAGTTATGTCACAGAATTTAGTGAGCCGATCGTCCCATTCCCATACCGCCGCAGAAAAGTCCATTAGGGTGGCTGCTAATAAGGCGGCGATGTGGGCTAGTTGGTACGTCTTCATGCTTGTGATGCGATTGCAAAAAAAAAATCACAGCATATCCACGACGTGAATGATGATGAGTGGACGAAGCTGCGGGGGATCATTCGGGTAACCATGAATCCCCCCCGAACATTGCCCACTCGATCATGCAAAGAGGTGACACGTCGTGACGCGAGCCCTCCCCGCCTCTGGATCAGCTTGCCGACGCTGCCGTGCCGGTGCAGCTTCGCGCGCCGTCAACTACGGGTCGTCTTGCCGGCGCTGCCGTGCCGCTGCAGCTTCACGAGCCCGGAAATCTGTATCCGCTTGTCTGAGTCGCCGGCGCCTACTTCTCTCTCGCACAACTTGAGAGTCCGCGCTGCAGCCGCGCTGCAGCCGCTTTGCGAGCCCTCCGCTGCGCTGCCGCCTTGTCTTCTTCGTTGTTCATAGCAGTGTATCGAAGCGCACTCAGTGAAGACCGTCGAAAGAGACAGGAAGCGTGCTGAGAACCGAGAGTGGTGCAAGCGCGCCGGAGAGTGGAGCGAGCGCCACAGAGCCATCTAGTGGGCGCCATGCAAATCAAATGAGAGCACAGCTGCGCCTCTAGCGGGAGCGGCGAGTGCTAGCGTGGCTACACCGGGGGAGTGATGTACAAGCCTCGACCTTAAGGAGCTTCGCCCCTAAAGGAGAATGTGCTCTGGAACGTGCTTATTGTTCATCTCGTCATCAGCGTCATCGTCGTCGTCATGGCGTATAATGGTTACCTTGCATGTGCTGTGCCGTGATGGCAGCGTTATCGTCATCGCACTAGCATGGCTACACTGAGTGACACCGGCGGAATGATAGACAAGCCTCGACCTTCAGGAGCTTCGCCCCTAAAACGAGAGAAGGAAACGAGGGACCGTGTGTCGTCCCTCGTTTCGTTCTCTCGTTTATTCGCAAGCGCATCACAAGCATTTTGGGTGGCTGCATCGTCTAACGCAGCTCGCAACGTAAGACCTCGAGCCACGTTGTGCGCCACTTCATTCGGACTGACCTCCGGGTGACCTAGGGGCGTGTGGGCAGGGAACCAAAGGAGGAGGAGGAAAAACATTTAATTCTCTAAGTTATGTACAGGGAGGGTGGGGAGCGGTCCTTAAGGGGCCGCCCCGTACAAACACTAGGTGGGCACCCCCCTTACGGGAGCCCATTGGCGTCGGCCGCGGCCCGGGCACGCTCAACCAAGACCCGTTGGGCCGTCAGGTCAGAGCAGCCGAGCAGGGCTGCCTCCCAGTCCTCCCGGGAAGGGTTGGGTATAGGAGTGAGGTTGGGAGTTTTTTGACATGCCCACACCATGTGGAAAATGTCACAGGAATTTTCCCCACAGTGCGGGCACATCCCCGTGCAAGCGGGGTTGAAGTGTTTTAGAATTGCCGGGCATAATAAAGTTTTGGTGTAAAGGCGAAGGAGGGTCCGCTCCTCCGCCTTTGTGAGGCCCTTACAGGGTTTGGGATAGATTTGATGGCCGAATTGATAAAACTGAGTGACTTCGTTAAATGTGTAAGCGGGTTTGGGTTCGAGGTCCGAATCGTAAGGGAACGAGGTTGGTGCCCGGAGAGTGAGCGCGCGGACAGCGGCATCGGCCGCCTCATTACCATCGAGGCCCGTATGAGATGGAGCCCAAATGACCGTTCGGTGCGTGGGGGCACCGAGGTACTGGCTGTTTTGCAAAATTTGGTATGCTAAGTACGGAATGTAACCCTGTTCGATATTGCGGCAGGCACCCTTTGAGTCGGTGATAATGACCCTCGAGTCCAGATCTGCGGCGGCTAACGCGATGGCGATCTCCTCCGCGTGCGTAATGTTTTGTGCACGGAACGTGAGTCCGTTAACTGCAGTGTTTTGGTGAATGACCGCGGCCGTGTACCAACCCCCGTGGTGAGGGCCGGAGGCGTCCACGTAGAATACTCCGAATTTGTTATGTGCACGCATTTGTCCGCCTCGTGAATTTCGCCTCTATCAATGATCTGCAGTGCCTCTGGGGAGATTCTTCCGCTGGTGTAGTTTCGAACTGCCGTTTGCGAGTCACTGATGATATATGAGGCGTTCGTGTGAGCTATTGCCATGGCGATAGCCACTTTCTCTGCCGTGTCTACGTGTCTTGTGATGATTGATGCGCTGCTTTTGCAGTGGTGTGTGTGGTCTATGACAATAGCAAAATATTAAATATTCTTGTACAACATCTCAAAGCTTGCGCCATCTTTTGGCATATAATACAGGTTTTCGAAAGGTTGTTGGGTGCATTAGCATTACAGTTAAAATCAAAGATGCATCAAGTTGACTGTTCAGGACATCATTTCGGGTAAAAAGAAAACGTCTAGTGAAACTTTTTTAAATCATAGTATAGGTGCCGAAGATTTTAGTGCTGTGTCTGTTGAGAAATTTTACATTACATGAGGCAGCCAACACGCTCTTTAGGGATGGCCTTCGGGCGCGTGGTGTACAGGCGTGCAGTTTTCTTGGCATCTCGCTCAGGCCTCTCCACATGTGTTTCGCACTAATCTTTCGCCTTTTACTAAAGATTACCGTGGGGAGGGGCACTACAATGAGCCTGTAGGCCAATTTTTGGAAGGCCCTGCCCGTTTGGGCGGGGCCTATCTTGCAATCAAAAAATGAGAGTGGCTCAAGCATTGGATGTCACCGCTTACTTTCGTTCGCTAAAAAAATGTCTCATTTATTGGTAATGCGATGTTGAGCGCGAAACTAATTGACGTTACCCACGTGACCTGGACTAATCTCTCAATGCGGAGCTCACAATGTCACCAATGGTTGTGTGAAAATCTTCTTAGGATCTGTCTATCTAGCCTGTAAGTTTTATCAAGTCGAAATCCCATTGTGGCTCATCGGTTTATGCCGTTGAAAAACCCGGTGTGGGCGTACAAATGGTCACGAGATCACTCAAGCCCTGATGGTGATTGTATTCTTCTTCGAGTACTCTTAGCCAATGCGTAAGGTACCCATGACTCTGTAGGAAACTGTCTCCGTCCGCCGTAGGAACCTTATTAAATGCGAAGTATTTGTATATCTATCTATCTATCTATCTATCTATCTATCTATCTATCTATCTATCTATCTATCTATCATCTAGCTATCTATCCGCGTGGATGGCGTTGCACTCATGGTCACCTCCTTAACTTGATATATACCGAAATTGGCCAGACACCCGTGTACTATGACCACGACTGGCAAAAAATTAAATGAATCGAACAACGCGCCTGGTGCGTATGTCATGAAACCCTTCCCGACCGTCACGGGTAGCGCTTAACCGCATACCACGGCCCGTGGTACGCTGTTGAAGGCTTTATAGGACGCTCTGCGTGAAGTGTTTGGTGGGCTGGCTATCCTCTTTTGAAACGATCTAAGCAATTGCCAGGCTCCTAAGGCGCTTTCTAAGAGATATGAAGGCGATAACCTTTTCGCTTTCTTTGCTCTTTCATTGAACCCTTCCGCGTTCATATGACTTTATGGTCATGTGAACTTACGCCGAGTGACCTGAATGCCTTTGTTGATGCTTTTGCGGATGATGATGACGATGAATCTTAGCTCAACTCTTCGTCGTGGGTTGGCAACTTCCAACCGACCATTCGTTAGGCAATTCACTTCGTGCGACGCGTTGTGCGGTTTTACCCTTTTGCCGAGCAGTACATGGGGACTTTTCAGAATGTTTCTCCGAAATGGTCGGGAGCTCTGGTATAAGTGGTGAAATACCAGAATACGCGGGATCAATTTCGGCTCGGACCTTTAACTTTCAGGCCAAGCTTGTGTTGACTGACGTGAGAAGCTAGCGTTCCGAAAAACCTTCCTGACCTACAGTTGGCGCGCACCGAAGAAATAATAAAAGTAAAACAAAATAAAGAAAATTCAGCCAGCTCCGCTACATGGACACTGATGAAACAGCGAACCTGGTGGCCTTCTCTTCGTCGGACTAAGGCATTTCTATGTTTTGCAAGTCTTTCAGATATAATGTATCACTGCTCTTTATTAAACACTCTTTGTTAATCCTTCAGGTGGTAGTATAGCTTTATTGCGACTTGGCCATACCACTCTTATACGCAAGCTTACAAACAAGCTTCAGCTGTTGCCTTTTTCAGTTTCACTGGAAAAGTGGGGAGTAGAGGGATTTACCCAACTTCTGTGGCATACACCCGTTTATGATCCGCGTTACCACGGCCCTCAGACATGAAAGCCTGGACAAAGAACAACTTCGCTGTGGATAAGTTTTCTCTTCCACGGCAGAGGTTTGAAACCGAGTTCACCCGCTCCGAAAGCGAGTATCCTGAGCCAACGCCTTGAATGGCCTCCCCGCATTTATCTATCTATCTATCTATCTATCTATCTATCTATCTATCTATCTATCTATCTATCTATCTATCTATCTATCTATCTATCTATCTATCTATCTATCTATCTATCTGTCTGTCTGTCTATCTATCTATCTATCTATCTATCTATCTATCTATCTATCTATCTATCTATCTATCTATCTATCTATCTATCTATCTATCTATCTATCTAGCCGCGTGCATCGCGTTGCGCTCATGGTCACCTCCTTAACTTGATATATACCAAAATTGGCAAGAAGACACCCCTGTACGACGACCACGACTGGCAAAACGTGAAATTCATCCGCCCCCCCACCCCTAGTCCTTGTTGTAGAGACGCTGTTTCTGTGTGTTCGTAGCGCCCTTGTATGGAATAAACTTTCTCTAAACACATGAAACCGATTTCTACAATGCGTGGGATCAGTCGGAATTTCCTTTTCAGAAAGGAGGATTCTACGTCATGGATTCTGCCTGTTTACAGAGTGGCTGTTTCTGCGCAAAGCGTCAAGTAGTCTATGTAGACCATCACACAGCGCTTCGCTGAAGCCATTCGTGTTGGAAGCCAACACAGGTCGATGCCAATGCGTTCGCAAGGCGTTGCAAGGCACAAGGTTATC
>JALIZH010011968.1:0-37797 GCA_030522465.1 Rhipicephalus appendiculatus
GGACACAAAAATTGTAAAAGAGAAGAAGAAAGAGATGAGGAAAGAAATAGAAAACCGAAGAGAAGCAAAGAAGGCTGCCCAGCTCCGCACTTCCTTCCGGCTTGGCAGCCCTAGTGCAAGCTGCCTTATTATTTTTTTATTATTATTAAAGACGATAGTCTTTCTTGGGATACTTAAACGGAGGAATTTTTGGTCTGTCTGTCTGTCTCTCTGTTTGTCGGCACGTCACACGATTCAGCCACCCGGCCAAAGTTTAACCACTTTCTGAGCGCCCAGCCATCTTCCACAAGTATTTTTGTTCATACTTGTGAACATTGTCGATCAAAAAGCAAATGTTACGCATGCCTGAGGAGCAACGTCAATAAATAAGTAGTCTCTGGTATGTTTATTTATAAGAAAATACATAGATACGTAATTATGAAGACCCCAGCGTTTCTTAGGCTGCGCTCAAAAAGCGACGCTATGCACGAAAAAGCCCTCGGCCGACGATATGTTGCTGCTGGGTTCTGCACGAAGTGATGTTTCTCGACAGCACTGCCAGATGGCGTCCATGTCTCACGCAGCACCTCTTCTATTTTATCAAGGCGAGCCAGATGCGGCCGATTCAACATAGAGAAAGCGCTGTCTGAGGCAAGGCAAAACAGTGTAGTACGGCCGGCAGAAGACTATCGTCTTTCGACGACATTTGCGGCGAAGCACGCAGATACGCGGCCAATTTTTTTTTTTTTTTTTTTTTTTTTTGTAATGGTTTCTGATGTCTTGAAAGGCCACCAGGAGATATCACGCGGACCTCCCTGGAACGGGCGGTTCACCTGCCCAGCTGACATGGAGCACTTATGAAGCCACCTCCTTATCAGGCTTCCTATCACAGCAGGAAACAATTCAATCGAGGGTTTGTAATGGTGACCTTCATCTCTGTGTTCAAAATATGCCTTACACTTCAAAATATGCTCAACCAACACACGCAGACTGGGGATTTCCGGCCTTCATTATTCGCGTACTCAGGGAATAATTTATAAGTTCGTCAATTAAACAAATTACCGCGATAGCGTTAAAGAGCTCGTTTCGCTGAAATTCCGCTGTTAGGGTCGGCTCGTTGGTTGAGAGGTAAAACTCTGCGTAGTCCGTTACGAAGACATTGAGAAAGATGCATATGAAAGAAATAATATAAATTTTAGGTTCGAGTGAAAAGTGAATTCAGGCCTTCTGCGTGGCAGGCAGATGTTCTGTCACAGAGCCACACCATTGCTCGAAGCTGCTTCCCCCCCCTAAAAAAATTGGGGGACCCTTAAGTTTCGCATTTAAGAATTGAACATGATAGCGATATCCTGTCCCTAGTGCGTGCTTGAACCACTTGGTGGATACTATGTAATGGGTAGGATGCTTTCAACCATGAAGTGTTTTCGAACTTGCTATGCACCCACTACATGGTCTTAAGGGAATACGCGCAGTAACTGGTGTGTTTTTTTGCAACGAGTCGCCGGCTTTAAACCACGATGTCGTTGTGATATTCACATGTTCTGACGCCCGATGGAAATGTAGGCTTGTACCGCGCAATGTTACTGCTGTATTACATGTTGTATTGTTGCGCCTGTATAGAGGACGCGTGTGTTTAATAATAATATCTGCGGTTTTACGTCCCAAAACCACGATATAATTATGAGAGACGCCGTAGTGAAGGGCTCCGGAAATTTTGACCATCTGGTGTTCTTTAACGTGCACTGACATCGCACAGTACACGGGTCTCTACCATTTCGCCTCCATCGAAATGCGACCGCCGCGGCCGGCATCAAACCCGCGACCTTCGGGTCAGCAGCCGAGCACCCTAGCCACTGATCCACCGAGGCGGACACGGAAGCGTGTGTTTTTAAAATATGAAAGTTATTTTAGCTGTATTTCCAAGCAGACGCGTGGCTGTGTAGTAGAACATCGGCTTGCCACGCAGGCGGCCTGGGTTCAATCCTCACTCGGACGCGGAAAGTTTTATTATTTATTTTATTTGCAACTTCCTCGATTTTTCGGTCACGGACAAGATCACGGACAACTAACGAAGCCGACGCCTACGCCGCAATTTCTGCGAAACGAGCTCTTTAACGCTGTCGCGTTAAAAAAGGGGGCTCTATGAACGAATGTAGTGGGAAGTGACTTTTAACGCGTGTAATGTTGCGAGGCAGAAGCTTAGAATCGCGACAGGCACGAAAACGGCTTACGCGACGGCATTAGGTTTGGGTGTGCGCCACAGATTCAAGGATCTACTCTACTCTACTCAGAAATGCTTGTTCGCAAAGTAAAATATGCAAATTCACATTGGACAAATTTAAAGAGCTCGTACATCTAAGACATTGCTGCAATAAAGACTGGTGTTTATCTCGGCAGTTACAAGTTTCATACACCAGATTACGATGTAGAATTCCGCCATTGAATTATTATGTACATAAAGCTGGACCCAGAGCGTTCCCGTAATGAATGTTTGCAAATAAATTGAAACCGTAGAACGTTTCTTTTGTATTTTGTCGCCGCTATTTTAATCAAAAAATAGATGCATTGACGCTCCAATTGAGAAGTTAGGACAAGTGATAAATGGTCCAGAAATTTCAGTAATTTTGACATTTGTCAACACTTCGTTAGGTACAGCCACAGGGATGTCTGTTGTGTGTTAGCTTACATCAAAGATGCAAGAAGATTACCGCGTTAGTTCATTTTTCTGAGTAGTCTGGTGGGGGGCTCGGGCCCCCACCTCAGACTACTTCATGGGGGGCCGAGCCCCCCTGGCGCCGGCCCGGAATATTTTTTAAGATCTTGGCTTAGGTCCCCGTGCATTGACAACGGACTGTTGGCCGTCCTGTCTGGCAGCTGTTTTACAAGGACTGTTTATGGCCGCTTCTTTTAAAGCGATAACATTAAATAGCTCGCTTCCCAGGAATTCTGGTGTCGGAGACGACGTCAGCGTCGTTGGTTGTGAGCATAAAATCATCATTTTGTCCATGACCGAAAAATCAAGATTCAAATAAAATAAACAATATATACCTTCAATCGGAGTGAGAATCGAACCGAGGCCGTCTGCATGAATATATTTTATGCGACGCAGTCAGCGAGTAGCAGGCGTCCTTTGTTGCTTTGAGACAAGTGTTACGATGTCGACAGATTTCTTTGGGCAAATGGAAAAAAATAAATGTGGAGTCTTTCTGCCCACTAAAGATCTTCATAATGATGTCGCGGTGCCGGCCACTGAGACTGGTTATATTAAATTCTTTAATTGGAGTAGGACTCTCTCTCTCTATGTATATATATATATATATATATATATATATATATATATATATATATATAGATGGAGAGAGAGAGAAGAGCAAGTCAGGCCCGGCCCCCCTCCGGGAAAATGAAAACTCTCCGCCTATGCGTAGAACGACCTGTGTACACTGTGCCTCTTCACATCAATGCGATAACCACCATGGCTTCAGAAGCACACTAGCGCCACAGCTCGAAGCTTCGCTGTAAAACAACACGTGTTATCTGCGGGATCCCCATCCAGAAGCCCGATATGTGGCATCGGCTATTCTATTAGCCGTTCCTACCGGCGCATGCGCATATAATACGGACTACTTACAGAAAACGGCAGGAAGGGGAATATAGAAGCTTGCGATGAAAAAATTCGTAAACAGGGCTTGTGTGCTCGAGCCAACGTTTCGACTAGTGCACTTGTCTTCTTCAAGGTTTGAAGATAAGCCTTGAAGTTCTAGCCTTGAAGAAGCGCAAGTCCACTTGTCGAAACGTCGGCTCGAGCACACAACCCCTTTTTGCGGACTAGTTACAGGTTATGTCACTATTGCGTCAGGTGCGCTTGCTGCGTTTTCAGTTCAAATACCATAGTCCGTGAAACTTACTCGGCAAATGATTAATTTTCACCAGGTTATGGCGTCTGAGAGTGACCACGCTTTGCATGCGTGAATGTGTTCTTGCGCCAATAATACTTTCGTGGTTCTACCCAACGCTGAAGGGGGACATTTGTTGCTATGAAGCTGCCCTCTCCAGAAAGAAAACGGTCCCTTTTCTGTAGTCTCTCCCTAAATTCCCGTATTTTTCAATCGTGAGGCAGAGAATGCTATGATGCATCAAAAGAATTTTGCCGCACCAAAAAAATATGAGTATTCTTCATGTTCTTCAAACGAAGGGCACCACAAGTCGCGCCTGTAAAGCGCATCCAATCCTCGCAGTCCGGATGCCATACAAGCTAGAGTGCAGTCACAAAAGATGCCACGTTCATTGCAGGCCTCAGTAACCTCGCATGAAGACCCCGCCATCCGATTGTTCTCGTAGAACGCGCTCATTCGCTGGGTCGGCGCCTGCTCCAGCGCCACACGCGGCAGTTGAAGGTGGCCATGGCGAGCGTCCAGGCCATGCATGGCAGCATGATCTTCGCCGCCCGCTCGTTGATGGGAAAGTAGAGGTAGGCCAGCAGCGCCACTGTGCCGCACAGCATGTTCATGTCCACCATGGCCTGCGATAGCGTAAGTTTAACTCACGGCACTGCGCATGGAACACGCCGTTTTTAAGGAAATGAGCCTGAGTCTTTAGAAACATTTCCAGAAAGCCTACATCAACTTAGGGACATGGTTTCACTCCTAATGCTAGAAAGAGCTCTATCGGCGCAAGAATCAGAGCTATCTTCAATGTTTCGCTTTCGACTTTCTGACAGCACGCTACAAACGATTACTGTCTTATAGAACACTAAAAATTACGTGAAACGTCGCACGCAGATGATGCGCAGGCGATTTAAAACGCCCGCACCCATTCGCCTTCAATAAGGGTTGCCAGGCGTTCTTGGAGCGTCTTCCACATAAGATTTAAGTTATAGCACTTTTAAATACATTGCAACTACGCATTGATGGCCTAATTATTCTGGGGGGACGTTCCTGCCGTCCCGGTCTATAGGATTCACGCCTGGGAACCAGCGCTCGCAGCGTAAAGCCACTGTATGTCTTGCAGTTCGCACGCCACTAGAAATATTCTTACGCTTCACTAAAAGCTTGGTGGATTTAAACCGAGCACATCGAAACAACACGCGTGGCAATATTCACCTGCCGGATGCATGACACATATCTAAGAAAAAAATTCTTGTTGAGCAAGTTGGTGCATGTCTTATTGTAGGATACTTGCGCAAAGAGCGCGCGAACACACGAAAAACGAAGTACATAGAAAGAGCGCGAAATATCAACTGGTTTATTTGTTCGTGAAATAGCTTATAGCATCATTATACTGATGACTGCGTAAGCGACAATTCAGTTTACCTTTATAAAGCAAAAGCCAATTTCTTGCGCTGGTTTTGCTTGACATGAGGTGTGCATAAATTGCTTGCATTCTCTCTTTAACCCCTTTCCCTGTGACGTTTGATGAAGCTTATATAATCTCTTTCAAAAACGAATAAACCAGTTGATAGTTTGCACTCATTCTGTCTACTTCGTTTTTCCTGTCTTCGTACGACCTTTGCGCTCATCGTACAATAAAAGCATTACACATACACGAAGGATAAAAGAGATGGAAAATTCTTGCGGTAAGTTTCGCTGGAGATTACGCTTCAACAAAAGTCATTGTCTACTTCCAGGCAGCAAATTCAAGAAGACAAGCCCACTTGTCGAAACACTAGCTCCAGCGACCCATACCTCTTCAATGATTTTCCATTTTTTTTTCAAGCCCTAAACGTCTAGCGTATTTTACAGCGAAGCTGTATACCTCTACTTTGGAGAGGTTTCGTCTCCATGGAATATATATATATATATATATATATATATATATATATATATATATATATATATATATATATATATATATATATATATATATAGCTGTAGACTCGTGCACCACTGCAAGGCCACAACTAAATTACGACCCTGGGTGGTTTATGGGCCATTTAACCATTGAAGGCAAACCGCATATGTCTCTTTGCAATCAGGTATACAGCATAGAGCTCATTATTTGGTTCAATAAAAACACCATGAAACAAATATCAAAACCGTATGCTGGATAATAAGCAGCCTGTGAGCAATGGGAACGCCCTCCCACGCGTTTCCGGTAAAGACTAGGTTGAAGCTGCTTTATACTTCATGCGAGGGTTTCAAATGAGGTCGCACGACCCTTCCTTCCTCCCGCGTGTTTCCCGCGTTCATGTATAAATGGGGGATCCTTCTATCAACATATTCAGTTCATTCTAAAACTGCCATGGGTAGACCACTGAAATTAAGACACCAGAAGAACAGCGTGAATACAATGCTCGACGAAAGGAACAAATTCGTCTTGGTGAAAATGGTCGCGGAACTTGACATGGTCTACCACATCCATCACCCAGCGATTATAAATACCACTACTCTAAATTAAGGAAACAATTTTAAACTTAAGGGCTCGTTTGCTTTGTTAAACACAGTATTAATGAGAACTAACAGACAAAGATGCCAAGGAAAGTATAGGGGAAGCTATGAGAACTAATTGTAATGTAAATATGAAGAAAGAAAAGTGGACGAAAAGATAACTTGCCACCGGCAGGTCCGAACCTGCGACCTTCGAATAACGCGTCCGATGCTCTACCACTGAGCTACGGTGGCGGTCATCCCTCCGTCCACTTTATAGGGTATATATGTGTACTTAAACGTGGGAGCGTCAGTCAGCGCCGCCTGTTGCCATTACGGCGAGTGTGGAACACTCTTTTTTTGCCTGTAGGCGCCACGTAGTACGTGATCTTATTACGAGCGGGCAGCTGACTAATAATCCCTCGTATACCACCTGAAGGCATCAAGTCTGCCAGAACGAGACCCTCGTTATGAATGAAGGAAACAATTGCAAACTTAAGGGCTCGTTTGCTTTGTTAAACACAGTATTAATGAGAACTAACAGACAAAGATGCCAAGGAAAGTATAGGGGAAGCTATTAGAAGTAATTGTAATGTAAATGTAAACTCTAAATTAATACTAAAACATACCCCCCCCCCCCAACCACACACACACTGTGTTAGGAATCAATCATGGTCTACCACAGCGACTACAAAGCGATGTCACTACCGTTACTCTAAAGTAACAAGAAAATATACGCTGCCCCCCTCCCCATCAGTTTGTGCGGTTTTACAGCGAAAGCTGTTAGGAGATCACAACAAGGGTCGTTTCTGCGCCGTAGTTGTCCGCCGCCGCCGCCGCCGCCGCCACCGC
Organism: Rhipicephalus appendiculatus; assembly: GCA_030522465.1. Lineage (NCBI taxonomy): Eukaryota > Metazoa > Arthropoda > Arachnida > Ixodida > Ixodidae > Rhipicephalus > Rhipicephalus appendiculatus. The sequence continues at coordinate 7,194 of JALIZH010011968.1, forward strand.
CGCCAGTGTCCGTAACCAATATCGCACGGAATAAGAAAAAAACTAACTAAATAAAAAACACCTATGACCGAATGGGAATCGAACCCGGTCTTCTGCGTGGCAGCCCAGCACTCTACCACTGAGCTACGCCACTGCTTGAAACTGCGGTGCAAACTGACCCTATGCAGGCTTCATGTCGGGTAAGGAATCGCGTTAACGTGTGTTGCTAAGCGTTTTAGAACAGTAAAGTAAGAACCGGGCGTCACACAAATCGAATTGCGTAACGAGTGGGTCGTTCAATGCTCCAACCCATTACAAAAGCCTCAGGCAAAATTCATCGTCGTCAGCCACAGCATCAACAAAGTGCACATAATGCGTTACAAGAGTGTAGCGGGTACCGCGCTTTTCTGAAGAATGACGAATAATGGCATAGCAAACGCTTCCCCACTACACAAAAATTATGATGATTTATATCGTAGTGGGTACCAAGCAAGTGCGGTTGTTGTAGTTGCCCCAAGAATGTTTAAAAAAAGGCTCTAAAAAGGCCGCTGTCCCAGCTTTCGCTGTGGCTGTGCTGCGAGTTCCGCGCAGGCCTGGCGGTTATTTTTATTAAGCTGCGATGATCATTTCCTATCGAAGGGCGGGACGACGGTGAATTTCTTCCAATATCAGACTGGCCTTTTTTTAAGTGAACAGAAGTTATCTATAGCGCTTAAGAATAAGCCAGTCTGTAATAATTGCAATTTACCTGACTACATTTCCGATCACCATGAAAACATGGGAACATGAAAACGAGTAACACGAAAACATCACAAGTAGTTCTTCATCATCATTGTCCCACAACGGTGGCGCGCTAGAGTACCATGACACAGGAGAACGGAACATGAAACCCGGCGCTTTTTTCGAACCTTTCTTTCGCGCCTCACCCTTATAAGATGAGTTACCAGCTCGCCCAGCAGTCCATCCATCGTTATCTGACTGACTACGCCGCTTGCTGGGCAAAGGGCCCTTCAATGTTTTGCAAATCCACTCAAGCCTGTGCTTCCTGCGGCCGCGTTATTCCCGCAACTTAGTCTGTCCATCTAACTTTCTGTCTCCTTTTCGTGCGATGGCCTTCTTTTTGGAATCCAGTCTGCTACTCTTAACAGCCGGCGGTTCTCTTGCCGTCACGCTGCATGCCCAGCCAATGCCAATTTCTTCTTGATTTCAACGAAGACATCCCGAACGCTCGTTTGCTCCCTGATCCACTGTGCTACTTTTCTTTGTGTGTTAAGGTTACACCAATGGCGCCCTGTCCGGACCCAGAGAATCTTAGCACCCTCCGCTGAGTCGCAGGTCTGACCGCTGACATGGTCAGTTTCTTCGCAGCCGCTGGGGAAAGAGGGCCGAGGGACTGGTGTATTCATGTGGGAGGTAGCGACCAAATACTGCGCCAGGGTGGCAAATCCTGCTCTGGTGAGAGAGTGCATTACCGGCTGTGGTCGCGCCCAGGCCACACCCCAGGCCTTTTTATGTAATTCCATCATCATTGGTCATTAAGTTTAACTCAGTGGATTCCCACAGAAGGGGAAATGCGCGAGGGAGAGAGAGAAAATTAGTTGGTCAGATGAGATTAAGAAGTTTTCAGGTATAAAGTGGCAGCAGAAAGCACAGGACCGGGGTTGATTGGCAAATGATGGGAGGGGGCGTTTGCCCTGCAGTGGGCGTAATCAGGCTGATGACGATGATGATGAAGGTTACACCTCTCTGTCGTTTTTAGATGTGAAGCATCTTATGCCGAAGCTTAATCCGGTGGTGGTGGTGGTGGTGGTGGTGTGCGGCGTGACCACCCCTTACTGCGCATGCGCAAACCCTTTAAAAAAAATTAAAATAAAAACCTCCTCTCCCTCCCTCTCTCTCCTCTGGGCATTCCTCCCCGCGGCAACCACACCCTCACTGCGCATGCTCCTCCCCTCCTCTCTCCCCCTCCTACGTTCCCCCCCTCTCTCCTCTAGGCATCCCTGCCCGCGGCGTCCACACCCCACTGCGCATGCGCGTCCCCCTCTCTCTCCTCTCCTACGCTCCCCCCTCTCTCTCCTCTATAGGCATACCTGCCCGCGGCGTCCACACTCCCCACTGCGCATGCGCGTCCCCCCCTCTCCCCCTCTCCTACGCACCCCCTCCTCTCTCGCCTCGCGACGCCGACGCAGGCAGCGTCTGTAGCGAGTTTCTTGGTTGAAAAAAACCGACTGCTCGCGCTGCACAACCGTTCACTGGGCACCCCGTATATATGGCAATGGATCTTGACCTGCAAGGTGGTACCGGTGGGAGATTTCTCCCTGTGCGTTGTTGAACGATAAAAATTCGCAGCGTGCGCGCGTTAACTGAAAGCGGACTGCGGGTCTCTGTCTCCAGTCGGAGTCTTCTGTCTCTCATTGCCCATTAGCAGCCATTGGCATGTTCCAGTAGAAAACACCGCTCCATCACTGCGTGCTCTGCGCCTCCCCAGTTTTCTCTCCTGCGCAACGCTGCGATGAGCGCCAGCGTCCACGCTGCCGCAAGTGTAAGCGTTAGCGCCCACTGCTTCACATCTACACATGGTTCCCTTTAGCGGGAGATGGTGTAATTTTTTTTTCCATAGCTCGCTAAGTCATCCTCAGTAAAAGTTGAACCCTCTTCGGGAACGTACAGGTTTCTGCTCTGTATGTGCAAACCAGCTGGATGCACCTGTTATATGCCTTTCAAGTAAAGCAATCCTCACCATTGCGAACTTCTGCTTGGCGTAGAAGAAAGGAGGCCACGCCCAGTTGTAGCCGAGTCCGGCGGCAAACACGGCCAAAGGAGGCCTAGCCGGACCTTCCAGGCCGCCCCCGCTGCGGAAGACCAGGTAGGCGGCGTAGCCCATGGCGCTGTTGAACGCCATCCATAGCACAACCTGGCCGGTGCTTCCCGGGAAATGGCGTACCAACTGACATCGCTGCGATATTTAAAGATGGCTGGGATATTCCTCGAAGACACAGAAGTGACGCGGTACTGCAGATTCATCGGCTAGTATAATGGTTACAAAGGTGCTCTTACGTTTTCTTTAACGCCGAATTATCTGTGCGAAGTCTTCCGAGAATCAAGTATATTATGACGTCAAAACTTGTTTTCCAGGAAATACATTTTCGATGCTAAATGCGTAAAATGTACTCCAGTTTTGATGAACGTGCAAGAAACCAAGTTAATGCAAGATATTGTGGTACTTTCGACGATGACGCTTCCGAGCCGCTATCCCTAGCGCCCTCCCTACAAGAACGTTTACGTATTATGGCCGTAGGCCTGAGTACAGTGTGCACGAATTTAGCTGCTATCGGCTGGTTTCAGATCGAAAGCAACGTTTCTACATAAGCTTGTGTTAATGTCCCTTTGAGGCGTAGCATCCCTGCGTGGCAATATAACCAATGCTGTACTACTATCACTGAACCACCAGCTTTATTGTGCCCCCGCTTTCAATAAAAACAACACATATCAGCAATGCAGACTATAAAATTGATTAAGGCGTGCAATAATGCACATAAACTAACTAGATTATGCAAATGTCGTCTGTGGTTATTCTTTTGTGTTCGTGTTTGCAACTTATACTTCGTAGAAGAACTGGGTAACACAGCAAGGATGGGCACAAACAGACAGAGACAAACGTTTCACCCGTCCTTACGCTGTTAACTAGTTCTTCTAGTATGCACCAACTAACCGAAGTTAACATAATTTTGCTTTACAATCTGCCACGATGGATCACTACCAACTAGCACACGTTTACAGCATTCCCAATCTCAGCGCTGTCGTTGCGTTAGGCAGCATCAGTTAACAATAACGTCCGGGTAGTTCTTAAGACCTTCGAGCGCGAACTGAAACAGGGACGAAAAGAGAGGAAACAACACAAGCGCTTACTATCAACTGAAAATTTATTAGGTAGAAACAGACATAAAGGTCTTAAGATGTATATGTACCAACTAGCTCGTCTCTCGGTCTTGCTTCAGTCCGGGTAGTTAATCGCAATTTTCCGTTAGTGTGACGCGCTACCGCTGCCACATCTTCCTGACATCTTTCTAGCGTGCACCTAGGTCTGCACGCCACCGACTCACCCTGATGACGTCGTCATGCCTGGTCTTGATGATGTAGAGACCGGCCAGGCCGCCCAGGTTTGGTAGAATCACCCAGCAGGCCGCCTGGGTGGCCTCGTTGTATTCCATGCCTGCCCGAAGTCACGCCTGCGGAAAGACGACTTCACAAAGAAGCACTCACCTGCTCTCTATATGTGCTGAACAGTTAGATGAACCGGTTGAAGTGACGTCCGGCCTTTCAAGCGCAGAAAAGCAATTGTCAGTTTGATGTGAATCCTAGCGCGGTGTGTATTTGAAACGAGAGACTTTCAGAAGCGGCGCGACGAAGGTGGCAGCAAATGTGCCTTAACACTCGGGTCCCAAAGGACTGCTGGAAAATAGTAGCTTTAGTTGAAAAGCGACTTTTCTGACTCACTGCTGCTTAGGATCTTACAATAGTACACAGAGGGACATCTGGCGCTAGGGTTTATGGCAGCTGCAAGGCATGGCGCTTCAACTATCATGGGAATAATGCGTTGTACATGGATTTTCCTGAGCTTCGTCCTTTCGGCTCGGTATGCCTTCAGATGGCCTGCAGTTGGTTTTCGTAAAAACAGAAGTTCAGCAAGAGATCAGCAGTCCCACTTTTCTACGTTGACCATTTTAGGCTGGCCAATTAAAATCAGCTCATGAAATTCACACTGAGCCATTCTTTTATTCCAAGCAAAACCTAAGACGCAACAATAAACACAGGCATATTTGCGATCGAACCCGCAAGCAGGAAGACTTAGCAAACCCATGTGCTACCCATAATTCCCATGGTGGCTGAACAATCGCAGCACCCAGCTTCCTCTAGTAATAGTTGAAGCACGTAAAACAAGGACGATGAGAGAGCGAACGACAACACGGGTGATCACTAGCAACGTTTGTATTTATTGCACCATAAGTATTGTAGGGTATTGCAATAGGTATTGTAGGGAACTCATTGTGCTACGGGACAACAATATCGAGCCGCGAGCGAATGATCCAAAAGAATGACTGCAACTTCAGTGGGTTTGACAGTTTGCGACTACCTTAGTAGCATGATCTCTGATGTTCACCAATTTTATTGATCCGGAACCGGTCGTCGCATTCACGTAAACGTTAGCCGGTTGGGCAAAACAAATGTCAAGGCGAGCTTGGTTAACGAGCTTAAAAGCGTTGCATTGAGAAGCTTGTCGTGTTTGGTAAGCTGCATGTAGGCGTGGTCGGGTAGGGTCTGGCTGCGTCGGCTTTACTTCCGATGTACTTTCTAGCACGCGGATTATGTTGAAAAGTCTGTTGCCGGCTTCTATATATTGTATAGATCAACTCTGTGTATCTCACGCAGTAAACATTTAGTCCGTGTGTCATTCGATTCTTCCAAAACCATTGCTCATGATGAGGTCGAATCTATCTGCACATGGTTTCAACCCGGCGCGTCGATGCTTTATGTTAACTTTCATTACGAGAAAACACCTAATACAACTATCGCTATATTTAACGCGACGAAATAAGCAGTTCTTGTGTTGGCGCTCGACAATGGAAGAAGGGCTGCTGGTAGTAATTTATTGGCTAGAGATGCGCAGAGCAGGTAAGCACGAGGTTCCAAACGCAAATGCCGCTCGCGGTGGTTGCATCTCGGTGGGGACTTCAGAAGACAAAAACGCAATCATACCGAGCCCTGTTGGCACATTAAACAGCTTCAAGTTATAATTATTCCAGACAGTTACAATACGTTGTCAGTCAATGTGCAGGTTCCCCATGTTCAGCCACACCACAAAATGAAACCGCAGTTGAAGGCGCTAACGGTACGTAAGCTAGCAATTGACCTTTATTTTGAAAAAAAGAAAAACAACCCTGTGACACTCAAATTGGATGGAAGAGAGAATATCTGCCACTTCTGGTGCTAGATTTATTAGTGAAAGTCGTTCAAGGCAAAAAGAACTCGCGAAGAAATTTCTGTGATGATTCGGACCCAGCATCACCTTATCCTTCGCTGTTTACCTTATTACCTCATATAAGAGCATTACCTTATCCTAAGAGCATCTTCATCCGCGCATTCTTTTCTAAAGCTCAACTTATCTAGCAGGCGTTAGCGGTCCCAATGAAAACTTGTGCGAAAACGCACCGAAAGGTAGAGGTCGCAAAGCTAGACCATGCAGAGCGCTGTCACGGTGACAGATCATCACAAACACTCACCATATGTGGTTCAGGCGTGTCTGTCAGTCGCCGTGCTGAACCTGGTATCACGTCCGAACTGTCCTCATTTTTGTCTTCTTCGAATTGGTGAACATGTCGTTTCGCAGTTCGGTTGTCCTCATTTTCGTACTTTCTAAATGCCACCTGACCGCATTCGAAATATCACATGATGTGTATAGCTTCAAACGTGGAACTTAGCAGAATGCGTTGCTTTCTTTCTGGAACTCTGCAGATTTCTAGAAGTTTTAAATTTTTGCGACGCTATGGATGTACAAGCTTTGGCGAGCAAGCAATTGGTGCTGCAGTCATTGTATTCTGGGAGAGTCTATTCGCGCCTCAACTGCTCTAGGCCACGTGGTCAAGCCAGAAGCGTCGCGTATGACGTCATACCACTACCGTAAAATTTGAAAGATAAGCAGCGTTCTCCCTCGCGTTGCATTAGTATAGCTGTTTTGTCTATTTGACTGATTGGCCCACGTCATTAGGAGGGTAAGAGGGGGCAGTAACCTACGCCGGGCCGTTGTGCGGTTCCCACTGGTTTGCCAGCATCCCTATGCCACAGCCAGGGTCCACATCGACTTGCCGCTCAGCCAATGACGTCATACCTCACGTTTCACTTCAGGTGACATGACCTCGAGCTGCCGAGGAAAAAGAAGACTCTGACTTGCCAGTAAGCATGAATACTTTCAACATAGTTCAAATTATACACTAAATTTAAAACTACCAAATCGTGGCCAATCCCCCCAGAGTGGGTATGTGCCATTCTTTGAAGGGTAAAACAAAACAAAACAAATACTTCCACAACGAGATAGCGTTAACAAGCTCATTGCGTACAAATATCGGTGTCGGTGTCGGTGTCGGCGACGGCGTCGTTGTTTGTGATCTAAAAATCGGCGCTATCCGTGGGAGAAATTTTGAGATAGATGCACATAAATAAATAACAAAAAAAATGTTCGGTTCAAATGGAACCAGGGATTCGAACCTGCGACCCCTCGCGCTGTAGCGCCATGCGTTTAGCCGCTCGGCAACTAGGCAGATATTTCCTAGTAAACTAAGGACGAGCTATTTATACGGACCATTTGGCGCTTGTGGTAAATTTCGGAGGTGCTTCAGCGTGGCAGTGGCGCTGAATCACCCGCAAGAACGCACTAATGGCCCACGGGAGCGCTCACAGTCCCGTTTCTCATAAACAAAGTTTATTCCTCTCCCTCCTCTCCGTGTTTCGTCCGGCTGCATGCGTGGATATAGGAGACACAGGGCGTCCGCACTTTGGCTTTCTTTGCTACACGATCCAGGTGTCCATCGGGAAGCAAAACCAGGCCAGCGATTGGAAAGGCGATACGAACGCGGTCCGACTGCGCTATCGCGTTCTACTCTTGAAATCAAAGCTGAAGCGGCCTTCCTTGTCGAATGGTTAACAATTTTTCTTTCATGCCTGAAAACTTCGTCGCAACCATCGCATTTTAGGGATGAAAAAATCCGGCCTAGAAATTTGATTTTCCTTCTTAGCGCATACCAACTGAGGTCATTAGATGGCGCGTTGTTGTAACCACTCACTCCTGCAACAATCGAATTAGCGAAAAATAATAATTCGCAATTGCACTGAAACGGCACGGCGTTGTCCGCTAATTAAAATTTTAGCTTTAACCTAAACACCTCGGACAGTGCTCGGAATACGGCCGGTCTAGAGCATACGTCTGTGCACCAGTACGCAGCACTCGTATACTTTATTGCGCAAGAGGATGGGGTATATTAGTGCTAAAGATTATGAACCGTAATACAGCACTGCAATTCTTAATTGTCAAAGGCACTTGGAACAAAACACAGGCGCTGTGACTGCGAAGTATAGGATGATGTTTTTGCGCTACAATGGTCACAATATTTTTCGTGCACCTAGTCGTGCTCACGACACAGCTTGGCCTGAGCTTAACTACACACACTTTATAATGAGTTATGGCGCCGTCATCTTGAAGAGTGAAATAAACGTTTATTTATTGGCCAGCAGTTTATGGAGAGATCTATTTCTCAGGGCTTCAGTTAAAAGTGTCCTCTGCTGACTTTTTCGGTGATGTCCCCCTACCCTCAAGCAATTTCAGAGAAAGAGAGAGATAGTGAAAAACCATTTTGCAGTTCGGATTCCGAAACACGCGCGAAGCATATTTTAATTTCAAATTTCGGACATTGACTCACCGGCATCAACGGCGACCCTGGAGAGAGAGAGAGAAAAGTTTTATCGGTAGGAGTGGAAGGGACCTATCACGTAGGGTTAAGCCCTTAGTTGAGGGCCCCCCTTGGCTCGCACCATTCCACGTGCTCGCTGGATGAACCGACGCTGCTCCTGCGACTCTGAGCTGGTCAGCGCAGTCACTCCGGAGGAATTTGAGGGTGAAGGAATAGGGGGTAGCCCAGTGGTGTGGAGATTCCCAGGTGCAGTGGCACACTGTGGGCTTCGCTCTACGGTAGGGGCAGTATGAGGAGTATTATGTGGGGTGGAAGAGGCGAAGAATGAAACGGCTGGGGAAGGAATTGTCTCAAAGTGCCGCCACGCAGCGGGTTACTTTCAGTTGTGTGATTTGTGTGGTGGTGGTAAGAACATTGGTAGAATTATAGCGCCTGTGTTGTGTGTTCTCTTCTTGTGCCCCCCGTTCATTCAGGGCTATTTTTCATGGTCAGTATGTACCAACAAGACCAAATTTCAACAGTGCTGAAGAACATACGGCTTTGTCTGTAATGTTGTAGCACTTCAGTGTAGTTTAATGGTAAGACTCTCCTGCCTTGGATGAATAAGCCAAGATAAACATGGCGGCATGAAATCATAGCAGGCGACTGGGTTGTTTTCTTTATTTTTTTTAGAAATCCGTACTTGTTTAGTGTGATATTGCAGTGCCGACAGAAAAAACACTAATGCCTTCTGAAGTGCTTATGCTCCCTGACCCTTTCAAAGTGATTCAAAAGCTATGGCGAAGTGTAAAGGGGCAACACCAACCCATTTGGGACGTGCCTACATTGAAATTACAATGCGTCTACTTGGTTTGCCAGATACTTCGACTGCACTGTTTTCATTACATGTTTCCGTGCTAGGAATATAATACAAGCCGTGCTGAAGTGCTTATGCTCCCTGACCCTTTCAAAGTGATTCAAAAGCTATGGCGAAGTGTAAAGGCGCAACACCAACCCATTTGGGACGTGCCTACACTGAAATTACAATGCGTCTACTTGGTTTGCCAGATACTTCGACTGCACTGTTTTCATTACATGTTTCCGTGCTAGGAATATAATACAAGCCGTGCTGCAGGGAAATAGTGAGCGAGTGAAATGGATTTAATATATAAATCCATTCTTTATAATTTTAGCTTATCTCTTCCTGCCAAAATGATTTTTTTCTTTAAAGGTTGCGCAACACGCTTTATTTGGTAGTTTAAATTTGGGATTCATTAACAATAACCCTTCTTTCTAATTATTGCATTTACCTGCACGTGGATTTTGAAAAATTTAAGACCATATGATCCGCCCGACTCTTGGCCGATCCACCTGAATAAGTGGGTGCGCATCATCGTCAACATCCTCGTGATCACAACTATCATCATCGCTCTTCCGTCACGTGCGTGCCCAAAGGCTCGTCCCACCCGCCGGCTTGCGCGTGCTTGTGCGCGTGCGTTGAGAGGTGAAGGAAGAAGAAGATTGGCGCTTTGCAACGGTCGTCGCAGTGCTGCTTGGTTCCCGACTCTCACGGTGAGTAAACGTACTTTCCAATTTCAGCTGCGATGGGTAACCCCGACGCCCTCAAGGTGGAATGATGAACCAACACGAGGACTAAGTGTCTGTGAGTGGCAGCCGCTGTCCCTTTACGAAGGAGTTTTCCAAGTCCTGAACACATGGCGGAACATGGGCCCGTATTGCTACTCGACTCGAAACTCGACCTCAAGGGATCCTTGAGCACTGTTTCGCGTTGCGATTTCTGAAACGCGAGAAGTCTCAAGGATCCCTTGAGGTCGAGTTTCTAGTCGTGGAGCGTTGGTGAATACGGGCCATAGTCGCGGAGTAAGGAGTTCGTTAGCGAGGCTGTGAAACACTATTCTATGGCTGTCGTACTAATTTTGTTTTCAGTGCTCTGCTGTCACTAGCTCCAATCGGAGTTACCTGTCTCTTCGCGAGTGCATATTTTATGGAAACCTTTGCTGGCGCAGTGTGCCGCGCCTTCTCTGCTTCTTTGTCCGTCTTGCGTAGTTAAACCAGCATTTGTCCTGAAATTTTACATAAACCCTCGCCGAAGACAACGAAAAGCAGAAAATAAGGCATCGCCTGTTGTTTGGCTGTCGACTCCACGCGACAAGGGCGCCCACTGTGGACGGCAGTAATAGACAACGTCTATTCAGAGCGTTAATTTACGACTGCCGCCTTGAGAAACACTGAAAACCATGTTACTCAGCCTACCTTGTTAGACCGCGCTAATTTCTTGACACTCAACTTCAGAAATTCACGTTGTGGTTTTGATTTTACACTGTGCTTCATTTATCTTTGTTTCTGTTCTTAATCTTCCTGGGCAATTTATGTAACATCTCTAGGTCGGAAATTGTAGCTTAGGGGATCATCATGACAGCTAATCAGTACATTCAGTGCATATCAGTTCACATGCAATTATTGTTAGTTATGCTTTTGGTACAGAAATACCTTCATAATAATTACCTTTTCGCTTGACAGACGAAGAAATGCAAGAAAGAGCATTGACATACTTGCATTTTTCACATGCTTTTTTATTATTTATTGCGGATCAGCATTTGTGTAGACTGAATAAATTCCTGCGCCAGAGTATGACCGAAAAGCAAATGCAATAACGCTAGTTTGAAAGGTTTCTTGCTCCATTAAATGCAAACCGTAAGCAGTCTAATATTAAATGTGATCATTGTGGGAATATCTTCTATTCTTGACAGGTTAAGACATGCTTCGAGAGTATGAAAACGTTGATGACGAGTATTAAAGTTAACAGAGCGTATCGCTTCTTCATCATTGCACCATTACGTATCACACATTAACTTGGCAGCCTTTACAAAGACTTTCGCAGAGAGATATAGACGTTAGCTAGCCCTTGCAAGAGCCGCAATTTTTACCGCAATTTTTAAGTCTTGCATAACTTTAATTGATGAAGGCCTGTAAATGTTACAAAGTTGCGTGCAAAGTTGGAGAAAATGCGCGATAGGTAAACGTGCGTGTTCATGCCAATTACATTGGAGCTAATGCTGCTCAATATAATTGTTAACTTAGAATAAGAGTACGATGCTCCCGTAAGTTCCAAGGGCACCTTAGTACCATTAAGGTTGCGATAACCTTTGATAATATATATCCGCTTCGTCAGTCAGTTGCGGGCGGCATCATTAGGTTTTAGTCATAATGAATAAATAACCGAGCGAAAAGACAAGGATGTGCAGACGACATGTGTGCACCGCATTCACATGTGTTTGTCGCCTTCGTGAGCTTATCGTTTAGTGCTGTTGTTCATTCGATATGTTTTGTGCCAGCCGAGACGTAGCCCCACAAGGAGCGAAAAATTCAATCTGCTCCACTTCGCGAACACCGAAGAAACTGCAAAGCTTGTGGCATTCCCTTCGTCAGGCTAACGCATTTCTATGATTTCCCAGATTTTCAGATATGTTGTATCACTGCTCTTTATTGAACTGTTTGTTAAGCTTTGAGTTGGTGTTATAGTTTTATTCCATCTCGATCGTACCACACCTTTACACAGGTTTAAAAAAAGCCTTCGCTTAAGATACTCTGATATGTTGTATCACTGCTCTTTATTAAACACTCTCTGTTAAGCTTTCAGGTGATAGTATAGATAGTATATTGCCACCATCCTATATAACCACGAAGTATGAAGTGACAGTAGTGTGACTACGGTAATGCGCACGCCGTTTGTTGGGCTAATTGTTGCCTTCTTCCTTTTTGTTGAAAGTTGCGTGTAGTGGCGTTTACCCAATTACTGTGGCATATTCGCGTTTATGATGATGATAGATTTCTGATAGGCCGCACAGATTTCTTTGGCACATACCCGTTCTTCGTGCTAGCTGTTGCCTTCATTCTTTAGTGGACCAGTGGTGACTAGTGAGAATTACCCAATGTCTGTGCCACATACCACTTTATGATGCCCGACAAACGTTACCACGGATTCCCGGATATGAAAAGGCTCGACCAAGAACAACCTCGCTGTTAGAAATCAGCATCACTTTTGCAATAGCGAAAATAAAGGCAAGCGAATCATAGCATGTGCGTGTTGACATACTACTTGTCTTTCTTTCTATCTTCATATCGCTTTGCGCAATCTTCCCTCCTGTTATCTTCCAGCATGCCGGGAATTGCACCTTTATGCACGCCCTTAGTAACGCAACATTTCAGTTGCTACAGTCAACGACGGCGGTCATGCGTTCATGTCCAGGCTATAATGAATTGTGTAAACGTAAAATGAGAAGTCGCGTCGACAAAAGATCAGATTGCCATATCAGAAACGGCTGAGCGTCAGCAAGCCGATGATCGAGAGAGCATCACTTATTGAAAAACGGCACATACGAATTTGACCAGCACACTCACGAGCGCCGCATATGTATACGCTCGCCAGCGCCGTGTTTTCCGCGTACGACGCGGCCACCGAAATGTGTCAGTCGTAAAAATCTCTCCTTAACAAACAGGGTGTTTCAGTTCATGATGGTGCGTAAGGGTGCTTGTAGAACATTATCAAGGTGTTGGTGTATTTTCCAGCGCTCACTGCTGGAGGATGAGTGAGACAGACTACACGTAGACGGTAAATCCCGAGAGAGTGTTGTAAAGCAGGATTTCTCGTTAAGGGGCCCCTAAACCACCACGAATTCAAAGACGGGAGAATTCTTTCTTTCTCGCCTTCACTCCCCTTCCTACAAGCGCTGTCTTCTCGCCACTTGTTCGGCGAACAAGTAAAAAGTCTGAGACCAAGCGTTGAACCTATCAGGATGTCGCGCTTTTTCGGCTGCACGCTGTTACCTCTGCCTGCGAAGTCCGAAATCCACAAAACGAAGATAAATCATTTGATTGCGCACGATAGCCAGGCGAGACAAGGAAGAACGGGCGGGTGACTGCATGGCAAAGCATGAAAGGAGATGATTCACAGCTGATATTTCCTCGCATACTAACCAATCGAGAGCTTATTACATCATGTAGTCGTGTGAACAGACTGCTGCCGCTACGAATTGCGCCGAAAAGACAGGAGAATGCCAGGAGAGAATAACGCACTCGTTCTTTGTATTTTCAGAGGTTGTTTAATGGTTCTTTAATACTCGTGTCACACCGCTCGTTTGAAAAGTCATACAACCAATAGTCTATTGGCGCAGTGGTCAAGCGCGGGCTGCTGCTACAAGGGCCGTTTCGAAGGCCGTAAAGTCAATAGTCTATCGAGTCAACGGAGGACCCCACAACTCTATCGAAACTTCGATAGCCATTGAGCGACGGAAACGGAAACAGCGTCCTGGCCCTCACGTTCACAGCGCGCTCGAACACACGATTAGAAATAGGGAATCTAACCGATATGCTTTAGAAGCAGTATATCTAAGTGTTGGGAACTATTTAACACAGTATTTTTGCCACTTGAAGTGGGTGAGCTGCACATATTGTCGACAACAGCAACGCGCTTGTTTTCACCGTACCGATTCGCCGTGTTTATTAGTTATACTTTCGCTGCTCAACAACTTAAAATCTGAATACACATTCACAACTATGAATAAACAATTTAATGAAATATTTAAACAACATCGACAGAGAAATTTATGTTTTTAAGTAAACTTGTATTATTTAGATTTAGATGACACGAATACGAAAAGAAAGATCCGCAGCGCCGCACAGTTTTTGCGAGAAACGCCTGAACCTCTCAGCGGCCGTTCACAACTTCCGCGTACCAGCGCGACAACTTCATCCGAGTCGATAGTAATGTGGCGTTTCGATGGCCATTGACGGGATGGCCTATCAAAAAGGGCCGCGTGACACAGGTATAAGTCAATCCGTGCCCTTTAATCGCAGTTTCTCTTGCAGGAAGCTATCGCGCACCCGCCTCTGTCCAGCAGCAACCGCGTCGAAGTCCCCGCTAGTATCACCGTTTGTAGCGCAGCGCACCCCAGCCATGGTTGAGCTTGACCGCGCTGAGTGGGCAGAGAAGACGGACCTCTTCCTGCTCTTCATGACGGCCACCGTGGGACTGGGCAACGTATATGCCTTCCCGTACTCCATCTACAAAAACGGATTTGGTGAGCAAGCAAACCGTACTCTACTAGCCGCCTTGAACAGAATCAGTGCAGCCCTGCATGCGTGAAATAATAAAAAAAATCTAAACGATTCCGTGCCACCAAAACTACCGGCCCAGCAAAATTGCCCTTCCTTTTGTCCGGCATTACATTTTGCTGCTGTCTCCGCAAAATTTTCGCTAATGATGTCTTTGGTTGTACTTCACGTAGCCTAATCTCGTGTGACGATATGCTCATTTATAACCCGTTCCACCCGCCCGCTAACCCAAAACGCCTATGATTATAACGGCAGCATTGCAGGCGCTGCTGCTGTGCCTGACAAGGACGACCGCGCTGACAGCGTTCCACCACGGCCGCAACTCTTGCCCCGCCCCCCTTCGTTCACACTTTTTCCCCGCGGCCGATCACGTGACGCTTCCTTTTCCCTCTATCACGAAGGTCCTCCTTTCCGCATGATCCCCGAGTCATTTTACTCGTCCTCTAAATGCCGGCGCTGCCCTTTCCCTCTCTCAACTGAGCTGCACTCGCTCCCCTCTGGCCACGTGACCTGCGTGACGCCTACTACTACTACTGCTATTACTACGACGACGAGATAGGGCAGGCTAAAACAGCATCGCTGCAAGACTACATAATGTGTATTCTGCTATAAAAAACGATCGTTTAAAGAATCACTTCGCGCAACTAATCGCTTAGAGAGTGATAATAATATCTGGGGTTTTACGTGCCAAAACCAGGATATGATTTAGACACGCCAATGGGGAGGGCTCCGGAAATTTCGACCATCTGGTGTTCTTTAACGCGCACTGCCATCGTACAGCACACGACTTCTTCCGCTTCGCCTCCATCGAAATGCGACCGGCACGGCCGGGATTGGAACCCGCGACATTCTGGTCATTTGCCGAGACCGTAACGACTACACCACCGCGGCGGACAGTCGCTTGGAAAGTGTGCCATTGTTTCCTTTACTGAAAATAAGAAATATTTCAAATAAAACTCACTATAAGGCCCGACCGATATGTTAAAGCACGATAACAATATCAGTCACAAATATTGGGGCTAACATCGGGGCATGGAGTTTGGAGATTGTTATAATTCCGAGCATAAATTTTGCTTATCGTGAATTACATAATATAATGCACTCTGGGGGGTGTGGGACGCGGGAAAGAGGGACGGACAAATCCCCCCGCAAGCACATGCAAGCACGGTCAAGGAATGGAGTCAACGTCGGCGACCGACACCACTGGTATAGTGCGTGTTATTCTTTGCTTGCACCCACCACATGCCTAGCCATTGCTAAGCAGCCACTCTGTGCTCTCGGCTATGACTCTGGTAACTGTGGTGGTGGTTGACGGCCTTATTGTACTAGAGTGTTCTGGTTCGCATAGTGGGTGCTTCCCTACTTCATGAAAGTGACCGGACGCGGGACGCCGGACGGACACAGCCCCGAGCATAAGATGCTTCGCATCTAAAAATCGCACGCATCTCCCCTAAGGGAACCCTGAGTAGTATGCGAAGCATTCGGGATTGTTCTTACCGTAAATCACCCGTGACATTGTCCACTCGCGCATGTAGATGAGTGACAACGCGTGTGTACAGTATGTACAATGTGTTTTTGCCGTCGTTGTCGGCGTTGCCGCTTTGAATTTCGCGGGCGAGAGCGCGTTCAGGATCGTTTTCATCCATGGCACTAAGATAATGTATGGTCTGGAGCTCGCTTATTCTTCGTCATAGGCGTCATCGTCATCGTCATGGCGAATAATGGTTACCTTGCACGTACTGTGCCCTGATGGCAGCGTCATCGTCATCTGGCCACGGCGGACAATGGGGGGACAGAGCTCGTTCATAAGATGCTTCGCATCTAATAGAGCGAAGCCCATTTTCCCTCATTAGGAGATGCTCGTGTAATCTTGAACGAGTCACGTGATCGTTCAACTCGGCTCGTGACAAGTAACCACCTCATCTTTTCGAGCTTCCGAGACTTTGCCCCCCCCCCCCCCCCCCGCCCCTCAACGCCCGCGCGTATGTGCAGGCGCGTACCTGGTCCTCTACGTGTTCTTCCTGGTGGTCGTTGGCCAGCCGCTGTACCTGCTCGAGGCCACCATGGGCCAGTTCAGCTCGTGCGGGCCGCTGCACGTGTTCAGCTGCTTCCCGCTGGCCAAGGGACTCGGCGTGAGCATGTGCCTCCTGGCCGCCATGCGCACCATGGACGCCGGACTGGTGCTCACTCAGGGCATGCTCTACTGGGTCGGCTCGTTCACGCCTCGCATGCCCTGGATGTCGTGCGACTCCACGTGGGGAGCCGACCTTCCCACCTGCTACGTTCGCTCCACGGGCATTGTAAGTCTCCCTTGATAGAAGTTTCCTCCCAAGTGATGATAAAGTGACACCTCACTCCAGTGGCGCAGCCAGGGGGTGGCACACCGGGCACGTGCCCCCCCCCCCCCCCCCCCCCCAAAAAAAAAATTTTTTTTTTTCGCCATAGAATACAGAGCAAAAAATGACCATTTCAAGGAGGTGCCACCCCCCGAAATCGAGGAGGTCCCCCCAAGCCCCCCCCACCCCAAAAAAAATTTCTGGCTGCGCCCCTGCCTCAGTCTATGATCCCCGATGTTATGTTTCTCTTATGGTGGTTCTTATTAGTGGCACCCTGACATAGGGACGCTCTTGTAAGGGGACGCTATGTAAGGGTGCCAGTAATCCTAACTTCGTGATATAGCCTATATAGGCATGGCGGCTAAAGTGGCCGTAACGTTGTTAAACAATGAAGTAGATTCTCCGTGAGAACAGTTGCAACGGAATTATTAATTTGGACAGTTTCAGAAAAAGGCGCTGGCTGAAACTGTCGAAATAAATACTTGTCGAAATAAAAGACGGCTCGTACACCCTGCAATGTTCTCTGCTTCCACTTGAATTTCACTGCTTTCTCTATAATTGCAGAGAACCTCGAAGGGTCTCTGCAATTCGGGGTGAGATGACAGGCAACACGAAAACCGCTGTGGTCCCTGCAGCGGTCGTGTTCCCTTATACAAGTGTTTTGCGGAGAATTTACGCAATATAGGATCCTAAGAGTTAGCTGCTAGCCTTACTCGGTGTAAAGTTCCAATTTGTTGCTGTCGAATTCATTCATTGGTCCTTGCGGTGAAACTGGGCTTTTTTGCGGATTTCTTTATGAGAAGGCATGCACTTGCGCAGCGTCTGTGCGAGCCTACGCTGAAAGCGCTCGTGGAGAACAAGGCGGCCGTCAACCTGACTGACCAGAACAGGCTGCACGCGGTGCCTATGCTCTACCAGGGAAATGTGGTGTTCATCGTCTACGAATACTACATCAACCATCTTCAGGGCTGCGTCCTAGCCAACCAGTCATCGGCCGAGCAGTACTACACGTAGGTCCCGAGTTCTTGTCTTTTTGCAGTTTAATAACACTTACACTTTAAGAAAAAAAAAAGATTATGTGTCGCACTTTTCGGTGAGTCCTTACTTAGCCCGTTAACACTTTATTGGGTCCCACGACTCTGCGACGAGAGCGAATGATCACTGGCATCGGCAGGGGTGGCGCGATGTGAAGGGGGGGCAAGGGGGTTCAACCCTTTCCCACCCGAAAGCGAAATTTTTCATTACAGCATAAGGTAGGGCAGACCAGCTATGAACAAAAAAAATGCCCCCCACCTCCCCGAAGGGAATCGTGAGGAAATGCGAATGCGCCGACACCGACTTCATCGCCTTGAGAGGCGCCCAGCCAGCGAACGGTCGAGAGTGAGGCGCGAGCGGACGGGAGAGTGGGGCGCAGGGAGGAGAGAGAGCGAACGGCGAGAGAAGGAGCGGCGAAGCACTGCACCTACCCTCTCCTACACTCTCTCGCACCCATGCTCCGTTTGCTAGGGGCGAGGATAAGCGCGCGCGCCCGCAGCTGTTGCCTATGGGAGAGGGTAGTGAGAGCGGAGAGATAACACCTGCCGGCGCGTGGACACCTCCTCAACCTATCCTCCTCCTCCGCGGACAACGCCGGACAACGCGGGACAACGCCGCCTGACATAGCCCGACTAAGAAATGCATTCGCATTTAAAAGACAACACACGTGCTGACATATGCCGAACATGTAATAAGAGCACAGTTACATTTTACAGATCATTTTTTTTTAATTTTGCGTGGGCATATATACATTCACACATACAAACGCATGTACGAACGTCATAGATACAGGTTAGGCGTCGTCTGTAGCGAGTTCCGTGAAGCTGTTTCCCTCATGTGATGTAGACACGTGGCGACGCAGCGCCAACGCAGAGGCGGCGCAGGGGGAGGGGCATTCGATTGCTCGGCGATGTGGCGGCGCCCTCTCTTGTGCCCCGCAGGAGTCAGCCCCATGTTTTCGAAGCGTTTTAGGAAATTTAAGTAAATAATGCGATTACTTCTTGACTATTTCAGTTGAACATATTATTTTAGACCTTGTTCGCTCATTTAACTCGCATTTGAGCATTGCTAGCTTTGTATTGAGCGCTTTACTGTGAGCGTGGTCACGCCACCTGAGATGGATGGACGGCCAGCCAGGCCCCTAAGGATCTCCGGACTTAAAAGCATGACCACCAGTTGCACTGAAAGGACGCACGCACGCACGAACGCACGCACGAACGCACACACGCACACACACGCACGCACACGCACAAACGCGCGCACACACACACACACACACACACACACACACACACACACACACACACACACACACACACACACACACACACACACACACACACACACACACACACACACACACACACACACACACACACACACACACGCGCGCGCGCAACATGCGGCTTCTTTTTGCGGAGATACACAAAAACTTCAGCACAGTACGCAGTCCAATTGAAGAAAGCCCTTTCCCCACGGGAGTGTATAGGTTGTTTTGCTTTATGCAGGTTAAAACGCTAACCATGGCCATTCGATAAAAAGAAACAAAAATAAAGAAAAAGAGCTAAGGTGCGCCTTGTTGCGTTGCGCTAACCTCCTTGGTCGCGCAGAAGTACATGGGCTCAAGGGGGGAACGCTGTGTTTACAGTTTCGACCACGTTGGCGCTATTAGACGCACAGCTGCCCCTGCGCCTTTAGGACAGAAACTAGAAAAAGTCACAGTTTTCGCCGCAAGGGCGAAACAATGAATGTGAAAGCAAGAAATTGAGATGTCACACGAAGAACGACAAGCAGCTCGATGCTTGTTGCGCACTGCTTAAGCACAAAGACGCACGTTCGACGAGAACGCGCAGGCATACACAGGACAAGCGTGAACTAACTGTCACAGTTGTTACGTCTTAGTGTTTGAGCTAAGGCCGCAAGTGTCGACAATGCAGTACCCGAGGTTCTTAAATATTTATTTTTCTTTTAAACTGCGGCGCGTGGTGTGCCCTTCTGCGTTTCCTGCCACGTGGTGGCATCTGACCCAGTGTGTTCACGGCGTTCTTTCTTTTTCTTTCTACATCGCGAGTGGGTACAGAAAGGCATAGAGTTTCCTATAAATACACTAGAGGAACTCTGGCGCTAGTGTCTATGGGGGGCTGCAACACACCGGTGCTTCAGCCAGCATGGGAATCATGGGTAGTACACAAATTTGCCTAGTCTTGCCTAGTCTTCTTTCTTTTGGCTTCGTGTGGCCTGAATTCGCTTTGCCGCAATACGAATTTCAGCAAAGGTTTAGCAGTTACGCTTCACCACCTTGACCATTTTAGGCTCACGAATTCAAATACGTTCACGAAGTTCCCGACGGTCCATTCTTTTTTTCGAAACAGAACGAAAGCGCAACAATAAACAAAGCCACAAGTGCGTTTGAAGCCGGAAGCACGAAGACTAGGCAAATTTATGTACTACCCATCATTCCCATGGTGGATGAATGATCGCAGCGCTAGAGTCCCCTCTAGTTAATTTTAGGAAACTCTATGCAGAAAGGGACCACTTTTTCGCGCGCGTCTCAGGGGCGGTTTTTGCATTGAAAGAAAATCTAGGGGCTCCTCCGAGATGTGCGTACCACCAGCGGTATATGGTGTATATAAATAGCTTGCCGTTAATATGCCGAAGCAACCATGGCACGTGGTTGCATCATATATGCTCTTTCAGCGTTAATCGCTAAATCTTTCTTTTTTTTCGTGAAGATGACGCGGGAGACCCTGACCAACTAGAACATAACAGCTTCACTCGGAAACTCGCAGGAACCACATCTTAAACAGAGGTCCTAACCCAATTAGCCGGGAGCTCATGTACTGCTCGGCAGCCGTCTGGCTGCTCATATTTCTGGCAGCGCTCAACATACGAAACTTTATGTGGGTGAGTAAAGCTACAACTCTTCTTGAACCAACCGCTGCACTGCACTGCACGAAACGCAAAAGCGCCACTCGTAACTAAGTGCACGGGAAACAAGAATTTTCACTTTCATATGAAGAGGTTATCAGGTGTGCAAGCACAACCTGGGAAAGAAAAAAGTAAACATTAACCGCATTTTTATCTAATTATGAACGCTAAAGTGTAGAGCTCCGTTTCCTGTTAGTAATAGATGTTTCGTTGACGCAGACTTCTCATTTCGTTTTAGTGGAATAATTCCCGAATGATACCTGTACAGTTGAAAATTGGTCGAGTTGGTAATCAGGGTTGCCGTTGGGTGGACATGAAAAGGCGCCAGAACTCGCGCCAAAAGTAGCCAAAGTAGCCATGTCACTTTATATTATCGCCGAATTCCTAGCCAAATAGAACAGAAGTGGTATTATCAATGGAGTCTTTACTATTGATAAATAAATAAAACCATTTTGAATAAGTGAAACCACAAGTTTATAAAAGAGGAATGGCGCCAACTGGAAATTTTTGTCGCCAACGTGGTCCAAAAGTAGCCAATTCGGCTCAAAGTTGCCACCAACGGCAACCCTGTTGGTAATGGTTCATGTTTACGTGTGAAGCGAAGCACGGATACAAGGCACAAGAGGAACAAAACGATTGTCCTGTTGGCAGCGGTTGTTCTGTCGTCTCGTTCCTCTTGTGCCTTGTCTCCCTGCGCTGCTTCCCACGTAAACGATTCCCGAATAATTTTCACTCTAAAAATATTACCACTTATTTGAGTCTCCGGATTTTGGAAAGATATCGGGCACGCATGAAAAGTTCACAGTGCTTAGGTAGATGTTTCTTATCACAATTATCGATCGAAAGGTCGTACTTCATTGCGATATGAGTACGCATGTATTGTAGATAGAAGAAAAAAAGTAATAAAATGATACAGTCACTGAACATCATTATAGATAATAAATATCAAGTCGGCGCAAAAATATAGTTCACCAGTAAAAGAAGGGCTAAATGGCAGCGCTGACTTAAATGAGTTGTATTTGTCCCAGCCGTGCAACACATACTTGCGCAGTAAACAACAAAAAGAAAAAAAAAACGCAAACAATGATCGCAACTATGTACCATAGTCTCATGCTTCCGTACTGTGCAGAAGTTTCTTCTATAGTAAATGGTGCCAAAAAAAAAAAAAAGGTTAGGCTGCTGAATGTCTTAGTGCGACGAAGGTCTGATATGAAAGCGGAAGGGGAACGGCTGAGACTAAAGTTTTCGGAAAAGGTTTAAATTGGCATTTCTAATGAGGGCGCGTTAGATTAGAAACACCGGCAAAGTAAACTCAGGCAGCGCATTGGAACTGTAGCACATGAAGGTGAATGCCTGCTGGACACCAGGTAATGCATTAAGTCATACAATTAGGTTAGGTTAAGCAGCCGTAGAGCGAAATATATGAGTTAAGTTACCTATACGTCCTCCAGTCGATTGGCTACTGCTCCCACGCCTTCCCCCCCCCCCCCCCCCCCCACCACCACTCGTGTAGCTTTCTGTGCCTCACGTAGCGTCACACTACCTTTGGATTTAACCTATCTTTGACGTTACAAACGAGCACGTAATCAAGCACGTGCGGCTACTTTCAGACGACAGCATGAAATCATGGCACTAACAGTTCCCTCAAAGAGCGCGCGCCACATTCATTTCCCCATCGAAACGGCCGCCGACAACGAGCAGTCTCGGATGAACCGCCGAGCATAGTCTGGAAACATCACGAAAAGAAACATGATGCAATTCCGAGCAAGGTCCCGGCGAGTGGAACCAGCGAGAAGGATCTAGCCCTTTCCCTAGCTTTCGCAGCTCTGCGCTCAGAGGAGACACCTCGCGAACAAAGTGACGGTGGCTATAAGCGCGAGAGTACGCAGCATCAGACAGGATGGTGAAGTCAGCGAAGAAGTCGTGTTGTCCAAGTGAGTCGTGTGGTGTGGTCAGTCGATATTGAAGAAACGAGTCATGACGCCGTCGCGGACCGACGACGGAAGGGAAGGACGACGATCAGCGCTGGAGTTTGGGCGACTGTTTCCTGGAAGAGAAACATTCGGCTTTAAGACTCGACATTCGAAACTTAACATTTAAGACTTGTCATTTAAGACTTTAAGGCCCGTATGCACAAACAAACGTTGGCCTTACGTCACGTTTTCCTCAATTTTCTGTACTCTCTACATGCGTTGATGAGTGCACAAAAATGGTAACAGGATAAAAGATACCAACAAGACTGGTTCGTGAATACTGACCTACTGTGTTCATCGAGAGCAATAAAGGCGCAAAACCGATAAGAAAAATTCGAGGCAAGGATGAGGTTGGCTTGTCAAAACGGGCCTAAGTGTTCTTGAATATAAAAGTATGGAGAACTGGGCGAGTTGGTTTGAAGACATTATTGGAAACATTTCGGCGCGCACACAATAGACGAAAACGAAAGGCGAGAAGACAAACGGGCGCGAACTCACAACTCAATTTATTGAAGGAAGTACACGACATATAAAGCCCAGGGTAGCTCAAGAGCGCATGTGCGTAAAAAGAATGAAACAAACAAAAGAAGCAAAACAACATAAAAGACAAGAAAATAAAATAAAAGAAAAAACACATCTGTCATGATGTTTTCTTTCTTTTGTTTTCTTTTGTTTTTCTTGTTTCATTCTTTTTACGCACATGCGCTCTTGAGATACCCTGGGTTTTATATGTCGTGTACTTCCTTCAATAAATTGAGTTGTGAGTTCGCGCCCGTTTGTCTTCTCGCCTTTCGTTTACGTCTATTGTGTGCGCGCCGAAATGTTTCCAATAATGTTCTTGAATAGATTGTAATGCATGAGACTGCATATGTAGCGCGAGTTGTTTGTCTGTTCCCGGTGTTTTAAACGCCATTTGAGATATACTGTGAGTTTAATTGTAATTGATACCAGCCGAGTGTGCATGTTCGTGTGATGCTTGTACTGCCTTAACTGAGAATATATTTCGTCTGTGTTATCAACTCTTGGCTCTGACTCGGTCTTTGGACCATAGTCGGCGTTCGCTGGCGCACTAAAAGAAACTACACTTAAATTGTCCGCGCTTTCGTGGTGCTTTTCGAGGGGCCGCTACGTGAGCCCTGGGAATATGCCTGGCGATTGCCTCCCCATTAACGGGACCAGTGACATCAAAATTAAGATGTCATTAGATGTGGTCATCACAAGATATCAAGGTATCACATTTTTTACGTGTGACGTCCTGGTAACACCAGATGACGACGTTGAAACATGACGTCGTTGGTGACGTAGGCCACGTGGGTTTTCGTACCTATGCTTTCGCCTGCCACGTGGAGCTCGCTGTGATTGCGTAACGAGCCACTTGAGTCTCTCGCCTTAAAATCGTCAAAATGTACTATTCATAAACATCCGCGAATGATGTTACGAAAGGTTTGCACCCTGCGTAAGGAAAGCATTTATCAAACGTGCTTCGAAGAAACTGAAAGGCTATGGCTTCTTGGGACAACATTACAATGACCGAAGACAAAAAATTGAGCCATTTAATCTGGCAAGGTGGATGACCAACGAAAATGTAGGACATTACGAGGGTGCCGATGTTTTACCGACACACGCGCACACGCACACGTGCACACGCAGAAAGAGGGATATGGATATGCGAATGAAGACACTCATGTGTAACGTGTATACCTTAATTTGCAGGTATTTCTTCGGGTTCAGCGAAAATACTTCTTCCTCTGACTCTCTCTCTCTCTCTTGCTATATATACATACATATATATATATATATATATATATATATATATATATATATATATATATATATATATATATATATATATTGTGCGTGTGTGTGTCTGTGTTCGACGCCTACGTCAGCTCCGCCGCGGGTATGAACGATATTGCACTAAATTAGGGATCGGCTCACGCTCACACTTTTATCGCTGCTGGAGAAAGTAAAACTACTTGCCACAATAGGCACACAGGGGTTCCCCAAAAATGTGAAACAAACTGATCGATTGTCCTGTTACGCCCATTTGCCGCACCGTACCACATCTTGCATCATCGACTCACGCAGATTCGCTTTTGCGCATCGCTTCACGACGGATCGGTGCATTTCGGTACAAACACATGCTTCGCACAGGTCCTTCGACTGGTCGCGCCCTCACCGCTGGTGATCCTCACGCTGTTCCTGTTCTTCACCATCCAAAAGAACGGCGCCGGACACGGCATCCTCACCATGCTGCACATGCCCCAGCATGCCTTCTACAATCTCACCCTGTGGCACAACGCGGCTGCCGACGTGCTCGGCTCGCTGGGTATCGCCACGGGCGCCATAATGGTCTTCGCCAGCTTCAACCCTCTGAAAACACCGATTAAGAGGTTGGTGCAGCACAGACTGCCATTTCATGCTCAACTTGTTAACGAAAGTAAGCGAGGGTTTGAAAATAAATCTTACGGTGAAGCTGTGTTTTGTGGTAGTAGTAGTAGTAAGTAGTAGTAGTAGTAGTAGTAGTAGTAGTAGTAGTAGTAGCAGTAGTAGTAGTAGTAGTGAGTGGTGGTGGTAGCGTTAGTGGTAATGGTGGTAGCGGTGGTAATTGGTATTGGCGGTGGTGGTATTGGTAGTGGTAGTGGTGGTGGTGGTGGTAGTGGTGGTAGCGGTGGTATTGGTGGTAGCGGTGGTGGTGGTAGTAGCGGTAGTGGTAATTGGTAACGGTGGTGGTGGTAGTGGTGGTGGTAGCCGGTGGGGTGGTAGTGGTGGTGGTGGTGGCGGTGGTGGTAATTGGTAGCGGTGGTGGTGGTGGTGGCGGTGGTAATTGGTAGTGGTGGTGGTGGTGGTGGTGGTGGTGGTGGCGGTGGTGGTGGCGGTGGTGGTGGTGGTAGTGGTGGTGGTATCGGTGGTAGTGAGTGGTGGTGGTGGTGGTAATTGGTGGTGGTAGTGGCGGTGGTGGTGGTGGTGGTAGCGGTGGTGGTGGTAGTAGTAGTAGTAGTAGTAGTAGTAGTAGTAGTAGTAGTAGTAGTAGTAGCAGTAGCAGTAGCAGTAGTAGTAGTAGTAGTAGTAGTAGTAGCAGTAGTAGTAGTAGTAGTAGTAGTAGTAGTAGCAGTAGTAGTAGTAGTAGTAGTAGTAGTAGTAGTAGTAGTAGTAGTAGTAGTAGTAGTAGTAGTAGTAGCAGTAGTAGTAGTAGTAGTAGTAGTAGTAGTAGTAGTAGTAGTAGTAGTAGCAGCAGCAGCAGCAGCAGCAGCAGCCGCGAGGACAATACACGTTTTGGGTAAGCGAGCGAGAGGAAAAGGCCGTGGGCGCCCTGGAAGGCAACCGTATTTTGCCAGCGCTGCCGTAAATAAGCAAATCGTCGGGCGTGATCTAACATGACTAAACCCGAACGACAAAGAAGCAATACAGAAATGCTTAACGAAAACTATGCTGAAACTTGAGAGCAAAGTGTAATGCCTGCATAGGTCGGCGAACTAACGCATGAGTCGACTCACTCGGACTCACTAACACTCACATCAAGCCGTGAGTCTGAGTGAGTCCGGGTGAGTAGTATTTTAAGTCCGAGTAAGTCCGGTTGAAGAAAATTTTCGTGAGTGTGAGGTCGAGTGAATCCGTGTCAGGAAAATTTTGGTGAGCCTGAGTCTGAGTGAGTCCAGATCAAAAGATGTATTTCTTGAGTGAGTGTCAGTGTGTTCCACTTTTTTTATCGACCTATGAATGCCCCACGGAGGGGGTGACGCCTCCGCTTTTCCGATCAAATTTTGTCGCTCAAGCAACACTGGCCGAGGCTGATCAGTTTCGCGTGGCTTATTGAGAGCCGTGCTGCGCATGCCTGAGGAGCAGTGACGTCATACGGCGCACAGCTGGCGTGCCGAAGAAGACCTGGAAGCTCTTGGAGTGACGTGCCACTAGTGGGCTGGCGCTTGACTCGCGTGAGCTCGCTCGCTAGTCCGTCCGTCCATCCGTAGCTCACGCTACGTATATCCTGGCATAGCCGAGCTAAGCCACTGCTAATTTTTTTCCACAGCGGAGCGGCTGAAGCTTAGGTAAAGTCCAGTATCGTACACAGAAAACTCTGCGTTTATGCGCCACAGAAAGCGGGTGTGCGCCATGCAGCTCCTAGCGTAGCAAAGACATGCATAGTGTGGTATATATCAAGGGGAGAGGGAAAGGAAAGATGGGGTCAGGATCCCTTGTAGCACCAAATGTTGACACAACGTTACGGCAACATTCAGAAAGTTTCTTTGACGTTGTGGCCACGTTTGGTGCTACTAGGGTTTGACGTGGGCATAAGGAGGGAGGAAAGGAGGGCGGAAGAGGGTAAGTCATGGTACAGCCTTGCATGGTATAGTTTAGGAAGGGCTGGGAAAGAGACGTGAGGGCGAGGAGGAGTGGTGTGAGAGCTACAAGGTGGTAAAGGAGGAGATATGACAATAGAGAAAGAGATACAGAAAAGAAAGATGTAAACAAGACAAAAAGAAGGAGATGGAAAAAGAGATCAACAAAGAAGGAAGCATGAACGGAAGAAAGAAGAATATGGAGAAGGAAGAAAAATGACGCAATCTAATCAGCGTATGCCAGGACGTTGCGCTTTCTTGCAGCTCGGCTGTTAACTCAAATTTCACTGCCGTGAAACTGGCTTGAATTTTCTGTCCAGTGTTTGTCACGATTACAAAACAATTATCTCTAAAACTGTGGAAGGACCAATCTTTCTTTTTCTTACATCAGTAGTCATCACCCTTTTGATAGCCATTCCGTAGTGCTAGCCACTCCGTCGCCGTCGTTCGAACTGACCATGGTTTATCTACCGAACGCATTTCAGGACCTAGTAAGATAAGGTCCACTTTTATATGTGAAGCATCTTATGGCGAAGCTTAATCCGGTGGTGGTGGTGGTGTGCCGGCGTGACCACCCTTACTGCGCATGCGCAAACCTTTCAAAAAAAAAAAAATAAAAAACCTCCTCTCCCCCTCTCTCTCCTCTAAGCATCCCTCCCGGCGGCAACCACACCATCACTGCGCATGCGCCTCCCCTCCTCTCTCCCCCTCCTACGTTCCCCCCTCTCTCCTCTAGGCATCCCTGCCCGCGGCTTCCGTACTCCCACTGCGAATGCGCGTCCCCCCCCTCTCTCTCCTCTCCTACGCTCCCCCCTCTCTCCTATAGGCATCCCTGCCCGCGGCGTCCACACTCCCACTGTGCATGCGCGTCCCCCCCCTCTCTCTCCTCTCCTACGCTCCCCCCCCTCTCTCGCCTCGCGACGCCGACGCAGGCAGCGTCTGCTAGCGAGCTTCTTGGTTGAAAAAACCGACTGCTCGCGCTGCACAACCGTTCACTGGCCACCCCGTATATATGGCAATGGATCTTGACTTCCAAGGTGGTGCCGGTGGGAGATTTCTCCTGTGCGTTGTTGAACAATAAAAATTCGCAGCGTGCGCGTTAACTAAAAGCGGACTGCGGGTCTCTGTGTCCAGTTGGAGTCTTCTGTCTCTCATTGCCCATTAGCAGCGATTGGCATGTTCCAGTAGGAAACACCGCTCGATCACTGCGTGCTTCGCGCCTCCCCAGGTTTCTGTCCTGCGCAACGCTGCGATGAGCACCAGCGTCAACGCCACCGCCAATGTAAGCGTTAGCACCCGCTGCTTGACATCTACACATGGTTCCCTTTAGCGGGAGATGGTGTAATTTTTCTTTCACAGCGATACTATTCTTGAGGATCCTGTGCCGGTGTCGTCATTCGTGTTCGCCAAAACAGGTCGCGTCCAGTTACCCGGGGGAAAGAATGGTCCTCTTGAAAGCGGGAAAAGAGGTCACGTGATGAACTTCGGAGAGGAGGCGTAACCTCGTCCCCGCGGTAGATCGACCTCGCACCCACCTTACACTAGCATCACCGGCCGAGAGAGTTACCCCTGTAGGCATATCTATGTGTATCACAAGCGCTCTGTGTCGTGTTTCACATGTAAATGTTTCTGCATATGGTTGTGTGTATGTGCAGTCTTTCGATGCTGGTGTAGCGTTTTTTCCGGAGTGCTTTATAGTTTTGATGCGTTATAGTTATAGAGAGGTGCGAACCCCTCCAGGGTGTAAAGTGGCTCACTATGTAGTGATGAGAAATGCTTGAATGCAGGGTGTCTCTGGTGTCAACGTTTCGACAACTGGTCCCGTCTTCTTCGAGGCAGCAGGTTGCTGGCTTGAAGAATACAGGACCACTTATCGAAATGTTGGCTGCGGCGACGCCTGGCGTTCAAGAATTTCTCATCTCTTTAGGCATCCACTTCCCGGGACTTCTGCCCTACGCGGATTTTACTGTGCAGTGCTTTCAAAGCAGTATCAATAGGCCTTCAACCTGTGATTCTCGCGCTGCAGTCCGAGCAAGGTGTCTGCACATTCTTGCCTCGCACTTCCGAGTTGTGATGTCGGTGTAGTGTCTTTGTTTCGTGGCAAGATGAGCTATTGCCCCTTATGGTGCCTATTTTCGCAGCATAGTGCAGGGCATCGTCGTAATGGACTTCGCAACGAGTATGGTGTCGGCCTGCCTCATGTTTTCCGTGCTCGGCAACCTAGCCCACGTCACGGGGCAGGCGGCGGAGACGTACGTCCACGGCGGATCGACGAAGATGTTCTTTATGCTCATCAGCGAGTACATCGGCGAGGCCAACTACCCGCAACTGTTTGCCTCCCTCTTCACCATCACGCTGCTGCAGCTGGGTCTCTGTCAAGCGGTATGTGGCCTCTTTTGTAGAGGAGTTCGCACAATGTAGAACGTCCAAAACCCGGGGTCAAAAATTATGTGGCCCCTTATGAAATCGGATGAGACGACTCGAAGGCTACTGCCCCACGGTATTGTTATTTTACCCCTGCCCTTGCTATGAGGCGAACGCAGCTTTGACTTCTTTTTTTCTATTTCTGAGCAGAGCTTTGTCGTTCCAGGGTCTGCGCTGAAGCCTTTCTGAAAACTATCATCATGAGCGGCCTCTACCTCCTCAATGTTAACAGCCATGACATCTCGCATAATCCAGCAACGCGGGAGAGGAGCAGGGAAGTAGAGAAAATGAGAAATAAATAAAACAAAATTTTGTGGCTACGAGGGATTCGAGCCTGGTACCCCCGGTTCGAAGGTGAGCTTGGTATCCACTCGCCTGCCCAGGCAAGCTAGCTGAGCAAGCATTTATGGGAGCCCCATGATTGCTTTGGGCGAGGAAACGATGATTAAAACAGTCAATGAAAGATAAACAGAGAGAGAACGAAAGACAGGCAAAGAAATAGAGGCTCTCATGATGCGATAGAAAGAAACGGAATGAGGGAGAAATAAAGCATGGCATTGGCATGTATAGCGTAGTGTAGCAAGGAAGTGCGAAAGCAAAGTAAAGGTGGGGAGGAGGCAAATGAGAAGGGGGAGAGGATAAAGCATGGCAAAACCGCGTTTACTAAAGTACAACAAGGCAGGCCCGTAGCCAGAAGTTTTTTTTTCGGGGGTGCCCACCTGTTGAAAACCTTGAAAACCACCTATTTTCATTATTTGCTCTTAGTAAAACACCCCCTTCCATCCGAATTTCGGGGGGGGGGGGGACAGGCTATCCCCCCCCTGGCTACGGGCCTGCAACAACGTGTGGGAAAAAGAAGTGAGAGTGAGGAGGAGGGAACGGTGGAGGGGGAAAGCAGTGAGCTGCGCTGTTTTCTGGGCCCTCGTACCACTATTGCGCAGCTGCCCGGATTTTTCTAGGTTTTTTTAGTCGCAAGGACAAAGAAGTGGCTTGCGCGGTAGCGTGACACTTGA